>RMBW01000074.1:0-156696 GCA_004009845.1 Davidsoniella eucalypti | reverse complement strand
GTTTAGAGAAGAATGAAATCCAAAGTTGCAAACACTGCTGGCAGTAGTTCAGTCTAAAAAGTCAAGATAAAGAGTAGATCCGGGCTCGCCTGTCTTGAGCTAATAGCCGCTTTGTCTATCTTGGCTGGACAAGATTGATACAAAGGGAGCTAAACTAAGCTGTTTTGGATAGATGGCTCGTGAGCTTGATGACATAATATTGCAATGCGGTTCAAGTTCAGTCCTTGGTCTATCCTTCGGGACTTACTTGGAACAGATGCTCCTTTTACTGTTCGTAGAATGTTGGGGACTAGCGGCGCTTTGAACATCGTGTTGCTCTTACGGTAGACGAGACGCCCGGTCATTCTGAGTTGGCAGTGAACCATGACGAGCCATGCCGTTCTCCTTGTCGTATTAATGCAACACCAAGACAAAAGAGAGATACGTACATTAGTTGTACTCGAGATGTCTCTAGCTGTGTGCAAAGGCCACGGTGCCACAATCTGATTGACCGGTGTTCCGGCCAGGCCAAGATTCACGGAAAAAGGACACGAAAGCACTGCTATGATCACGAGCAGAGAGAAAAGCGTCCGCCTATTCCAATAATTCGGCTGCCTTCTGAGATGCGCCCCGATGACTACGATTTTGTATGTTGTGATGGCGAGCCGGTCAGATTTTAGTAATAAGCTATTGGAATTAGAAGTAAATCCGTATTTTCATTAGGAGGAGATGTGACGTGATTCGTAGACTACTGTACGTAGTAAGAAAGAGAAAAAGAGAAAAACACTAGAATGTAAACAGCATGATAAAGACGGAGTAATATTAGGAGAGCCAGGCTGATCAATTTAGAATCCTCAGCGGAAGGAGCTGGGCAGGATGGCCGTGATGCCGCTTCTGGCTTGGCGGAGACTTTTATTAGGAACTTTCTTTACTGAATATCGTGGTGGGCAGACTGGAAAAGATGGAAAGGCTAAACAAACAACATGCTAAAACTGCGATAGGAGCCAAGTAGCCACTGAGCGGGGATGAAGCCAGCCAGACGATGGAAACCAAAACTATGGAAGCAAAGATTCAACCGTAATGGGTCTAGCGGCTGTTGAGGCTTTGAAATACGCCTACACGAAGAACCAAGTTACTCAGATTGCTGATGTTTGTTCGTATAAAGCTTGGCGGACAGAGAATGATAACTCATTGCATTGACAATTGCATTTGGGGGCGACCGTCAATCAATCAGCAGTTCCAGGCCTAGGCCAGCCCAGCCCACTGGAGCCAAGCCAAGCGAAACAAGCAGGCAATTAATGAACAGAGAGATGGCTGTTGTTAAGGCGAAGAGAAAAAAAGTGCCATGCCATAGCCGTCTATCAGCAATTGAGATTGAGAGCTGATTTCAGGAGACAGACCCAGCATTCGCTAGTCTAGACATGGTAACGAACGATGCCGCGATGATGTGTTTGCGGAGCGGCTGCAGATGTCGATGCAGCCAGATGCAAGTTGCCCCTCACTTTGTTTTGTGATGCTGTATTTCCATTTCTATTGCTGTGGCTTTCTATCGTTATTGGCGGCGGCTGCACAGCAACCGAAACATGAGATCTCGAAACAAACCACCGGGTGGGCAGGAATCAAACATGAAGAATGCGATTTTTTTTTTTGGAGCGTGGCTTTGCAAGTATCAAGAGTGAGCGCATTTTGGGGCTGTGCTGGCTTGTCTGTAGCGCATTCCTCCCATGCTATGTATTGTGCCATGTTGTTTAGTTTATTGGCGTTGAAGCTTGCCGACCACCTGCTAAATATTGCGCTATAAAGGGAAAAGGTACTACTCTGTAAATACGGTTGAGCCCCAACAATGAAAGGGACATTGGCACACCCTGACCCGCTGGTCCACTGCTAATGCTTTTGCGCGTGGCGCACATAGATATAAGCGAAGAGCCTAACAATAAACAGCCGTTATTGGGTTGTTAGGCCTGCAAATAAAGAAATAACGAAGAAGGGACAGAAATAGATAAAGGGACTTGGTGGTGGAACTCCACTAGTCCGCTAGTCCGCAGGTACCGCGTGGGGACCCATTGCCGCTATGCCATTCTCGGCACGGCCCAAAGTCACTGCAAAGTACTTGTTCTGGTGGCCAATTGTGTTCTTTTCAGTGCGCTATTAGTACGATGTACTGCTTTTTTTTCTTTCCCTTCTGTTTCTCGCTAGTTGTGCCCCAGCAGGATGGATGACGGCGTCCCAATTCTGCGCCGTCCCTTACTTGGTAGGGGCAGTGTGTTTACCAGGGACCCGCGCCCGCACGGCGGCCAATAAGAGCTCTCGAGGTGGGGCTCAGAACTAGGCAGCAGTCTCTCACCGGTCCAGTCAAATGGCCTGGAGCGCTACTTTTTTTTTCCTTGTTTTTTAGTGCCCTGTTTGCTCCCTTTTCTGTAGCAAAAGCAAAAAAAGAAAAAGCAAAACCCAAGTCTTTAATTCCATAGTGTCCGTGACCTTTGCGACGATTTACTTCCATACGATTCTCGTCGGCCAATCTATCGTCTTTTTTTTCTCTTCTTTTTTTTCTTTCCTTTCTACCTCGTTCAAGCCTCTTTTCGCCCAATCCCTTTCTTTTTTCTCGTTTCTACTCGCATCGTCAATATCGTTGCTGAATAGCTTCTCTTTTTATTGCTTCATTTCTCTGTTTCGATTCCAATCTTTATTGCCAGCATCAATTGACCCGTTGTTTATTCGCTTTGCATTGTTCAACTTGCTTTCTGATACTGTTTGAGGCCCATATTACTAAAAACAAAGCCCCGACAATATAGATTGAACACCCTTTTAAAGCTCAGTCATCCGCCGGCTCTTTTTCAACACCGTTGTTCTATCTGTTCTCTTGTAACTAGTTATTGGGTTACAAATCAACATTATCGCCACCGTAAGTCCGCATCATCACCTTCACACGACTGCGGACATTCTTCCTTACGTTCATATATTCTTTGCTATACTGGTACGAAGCCACTTGATATCATCATTCTACCCCCACTGCCGTCACCTGCTCCTCTGCTATGGATGAAGCTGCCGTCAAGCCAGCTATAATATGCTGTCAAGCTGTTCTTGACGCCGCATCGCCATTGATATACCATTAGAAGAAGCCCCGTGACATATCTTTGAAAATTCTACTTTCAAAGTGACTCATTCCCTATCACCTCAAGCATTCATTGTCCCCAATTTACGCCTTTTTGCCTGAAATGCGGAATAGCCATCTCATTGCCATATTTCGCCCGTCAAACCCGCGCTAACCCGCCTTTATCCAACAGGACTAAGCTTCAGTATTCTATAACAACCGAGTATATTCGATTACCGTAGACACTCTTTACAAAATGTCTATGACGTACAATATCAGCCGTAGCCGTCGCCAGGCTGACGGTGATGCTTGTACTAAAGCCGTTCCTTCTTTTCAAAGAAGCACTTCGACCATCTCTCCCAGTTTCAACCCTCCCAGCTTCACACGCCAGACCCGCTCTAGTCTTGAGGATATGGTATCTGATTCTCTGGTTGAGTCTCTCTCTGGCTTGTCTATCTCTACTACTATCAAGACTCTTAACTCCGAAATTGTGCCTACTGTCTTCAAGAAACCCACTGTCGACCCTTCTGCATCTGACTCCGACATCCGCGACTCTAGAATCAACCGTAGAGGCAGTAGCTCTTCTCGTAGTCGCCGTCGCTCTTCATCTGTGGACAGTGCCATTGGTACTTCGGACGACTCAGAGTCAGAGACTGAGACGAAAAGCTCGGATTCTAGCAGTAGCTCTGCTGCATGCAAGTCGCCTTCGCGCCTAAGCTATAGAGCTGAAGTGCGCATAGTGCAGCACATCCTGAAACCACTGCTTGCTAAGAGTTCTTTGAAAGATTTCCGCTCCATCATTCTGGACGTGCCTAGACGCATTTCTACCCATGACATTGTCTGCCTAAGAGATATTGAAAAGACCCTTATTTTTATGGCACCTGTAAGTGAACTTGAATCCAATCCCGGTGTATGGGGAGATACTTATAAAACTCTACTTTTAAAGGAGAGGGCCAAAACCTCTAAGCAATACCTGAATTTCTGCCTTTCATCTGTTGCGTGCATCAAGAACGTCGTCGACCTTGACATCATCCCAGAACGGGAACGCACTCGCACTGGTGACCGCCTATACACCAACGCCTACTTCTCCGATCTTACTGAGCAGATACGCCAGTACGCCGCTCACCTAGCTGTCTCTAAAGCTCAGCTGGCTGCTGGTCAGGACTCTACCATGCTCGCTCATCCGTATGTTCATCCATTAGTGCTAGGGTCTCTCCACGATACTCTAGACGGTTTGTCTCAGAGTTCACTTCCTAGCACTCCAGCGCATCCAAATTTATTAGTGTGCCCTTTACTGACATTTGAACCTAACTTCAGCACGGATGAAATCAAGTTATACGGCGGTATGTCTCAGAACGGCCGTCCATCTCAACTCGTTCGTGTGACTAAAGATGGTAAGACCATTTCTGTTGAAACTGGTGACATTCTTGAAGATGAGAATGGCCCCGTCGACTTGATTCCTCCCATGCGTATGAAGCGTTCTCTAAGCGAACAACTTGCCGATGATGAAGAGATCATGCGCTCTATGGCTCGCAGAAAGAAGAATCCCACCCCTGAAGAACTTGCACCTAAGAGATGTCTGCACCCTGGTTGCAACAAAGAGTTCAAACGTCCTTGTGACTTGACAAAGCACTCCAAGACCCATCTACGCCGCTGGAAGTGCCCTGAAGTCGACTGCAAGTACCATAACTATGGTTGGCCCACAGAAAAGGAGCGCGATCGTCACATCAATGACCGTCACTCTTCTGCTCCTGCGCTTTACAAGTGCCTGTTTACTCCTTGCCCTTACTCGTCCAAGCGCGAGTCCAACTGCAAGCAGCATATGGAGAAGACCCACGGATGGGTTTACGTTCGTACCAAGTCCAACGGCAAGAAGGGACCCGATGGCATGGAAGAAGCCATGACACCGGATTTGATGAACTCCCCTCACTCGTTGCAGCAGACTCCTAATCTGCAGAACATTTCAACTCCCTCTAGTGCAGAGAGTACTGGAATTGCCACGCCACCTACAGAGACCCTGCCCCAGTTCCCATTGGAGAACAGCCTTGAGTTCCCTACCTACATCCCAGACGAGTTCTTGGCCTCACACAACCCTCAATACATTCAGGCCATGGACAGTATGGATGGTAGCATTCTAGAGCTTGGCTTCGATCTGCCTGCTTCTACCAACATCCCCGAGCTTGGTAGTACTCCATCCAGCCTGGAATCTCCCGCTGAGGGCTCTGACGCCGCCGAGTTTGCTCTGCAAGAAGACATCTACACTGCTCCTCTACACCTGTCGCCGGACTTTGATATGTCTAACATTTTTGGTCACGGCAATTTTTTGGCTCCCCAGATGCAGTTGCCCTTTGGCATGTTGAACCAGAAGACCCAGCCTGCTAACTTTGGCTTCAACTCGCCCATGAATGGTGCATACAACGATGCCATGCTGTACACCCCTAGCAACATCGACACTAACGACAACCTGGAGGATCTAACCAACGGCCTGGACTTCACTCTCTTCCCCACTGCTCAAGCTACGCATGTCAAGGACACTTCTATCCCTGAGTCGCTTTTCGATGGTCTGTCTATGCCCGGCTACACCAACTCTCAACACTCTTCGCAGGACCTTTTCGGTATGCAGATGGACTGGAGCAACAACTTCTATGATGCCAATCAGCAGTAAATCTGCTACGCAATGTAAACCTTTGGTTCTTTCTGCCATGACATCATGCCCCTTATCTCTTCTTTAGTTGGATATTTCCACTCCTTCCCGTTACGACTTGATGACCGTACACAATTGTTCCGTTGTGTATCTTGCGAACTTTTTTGTTATTTGTTTTTTCTCCTGTTTTGATTGTTTCTATCTTTGTTTTCTATGTTACTACACTTGAGGCTACCAAATAGCCTGTTTTTCCTGTGCCAGTCTGTGATCTCACTCATTTCATCATGATGAAGAGATTCATCGCGTCTGTTAGTGTTCTACTCTTTCTTTTTCTCTAAATTGTTTCTTCTACTCTAAATTCCCCCCTCAAATAGCCCTTGAAAACTCTGAAAACTCAACCATGGTTGCGGATTGTCAGCTGTACTTTTTTCTGTTATTTCTTGTTTTCTTTTTAGGAAATTTGTTCATGTTTTCTAGCTTCTATCTTTCATTGTAGCATGTTTATTAATAACATCATTCCTGATCGGAAAAAGTCTATTGAATTGTTGTTCCAATGTGAATGTAACATATGTGTTTAGTGTATGTCATTTGTAGTAGACCGACAAATGTATGACACTTATATTAATTGACGTTGTATAACGTTCTATGATATTCCATTGCTGTGGTGAATGACTGATGGGTCAAATTTTCGGGCTTCATGCTTACATATGCTTGTTTGCCAACGCCTTCGGGCAAGCAAGATGGCTGATTGATGATTGCTGATACATAGTTGTACATGTGTAGTAATGAAGCAGTTAGGGTTTATCCGATATTCAGTCTCATGGTGTAACAAGTACGAACATAGTGGGGCAACTGCTTCAAGTGGATATCTTTTTATGGGGATAGTCAATCACGGTGCTATCGTATCAATAAGGAAGCTCCGATAAGCAAACACGCAAGTTACAAAAACTCCAGTTTTTTTTTCTTCTCTTCTTTACTCTCCTCTTCTCTTCTCTAATTATTTCCTAAACCGCAATCTTTCTTTTTGTGAGACAAAAAAAGAACGACTGATGGCGAACTTCCAAGTCGCGCGTTGAAATATCGTGACGGGCGATAGATGATGTTTTCTTTCTTCTTCTTTTTCATCATGAAGCTCGTCTTTATCTAATTTGGTAAGCTATATTCCTCCATAACAATACCCTCTACTCCATCCTGTTCTATTTCCACGAGACTTGTTATCTATTGTCTATTTTGTTTGTTCATTTTTCCATCATCCAATCTCGACAAAACTCCATCGGCCATCCAAACTTGGATCGAATCAAGAAAAGACTCGAGAGAAACTGGAACAGAACTCTCAAAAACGAACGAAAACAAGAAGTAGGAAAAAACAACAGAACAAGTTCTTCATGATGAGATCCTACACCCTTTACATTCAATAGGAAGAGCCGTCTGAGACGCCTCCCGCTGTCACTTGACAGTTTCCATCTCGATCATGGGGTTTTTCACTCAATAGAGGGAAAACTCGTTACGTCGGCCTCTCACACCGTACATATCTGTTCAGAGATTCCTAGATACGCAGTGTGCACATCGTCATATGGGCGGCGTGTCGTTTCACCTTAATTGGTGAGGGACGTCTCTGTCTTTCTTTTCACTACTAGATTTACTTTCTCTGGTATATCTTGTGATATCTTATCGTCCTCTTATCGCCTATTGGGTTCCGTTTTTGGCTGCGCCTGATCATCAAACGATCCGCAATATTGTCTATAAGTAGGGTCTGATATATTTGGCTCTCCTATTAGATAGAATTGGAGTATACTCTACAGGGGATCTCGTGTCTTTTGCTGGAGCCATTTTTGGAACTTTACTGTCTGTCTCGTTCATCGATGGGCAATTCTATGCTGGCCATTTTCTGTGTTATTTTGCTCTTTTCTCTCGAGTCTCGTATGTAATACTTTACGCGATTGCTGCTTCTCATGCACGTCTCTCAGGCTGTTAGTATATACATACATATGAGTCTATGAAGGAGAGCTTATCCAGAGATGGTTGGTTGATGCGCTATCCCAAACATCGATGATTGATCGGATCATGTTATTCTGAAGGGATTTCTGGTTTCTCACAAAGTGGTCAATGCCTGTAGATGCCCTCTAACTCTTTATGTCTAATGGGGTTAAGGAGTTTCAAATGGGCACTATTGACATTATTGTGGTTAACATGATGAGATGGAGTTGTTGAAGACGGGGTTTTCCCATGGAGATAAGTAGATGGTAGGGTGCTATGAGATCTTTTGGGGTTGTTTTTTTTGGTAGTGAAGAATGCTGGGCCGTCTGTAATGGACGGCTTGGGCGGCGTGAACGATGAGAGGAAGGCCGTGGTTGGTGGATTTGGGAGTAGTTGTGCTTTGATATCTGGGTTCTGAAGAGAACTTGTTCTATTTTCATTATTTTCTCTTTGAGGGATTCTACAATAGTGTGAAACTTCAACTAACACTGCCTTGTTAGGTTTTGTATTTGGGTTTGGTTTTGTGATAACATTTTGTCCTTTTTAAATCCAATATATATAACATGGTTAAACTTTGCCAATATTGATTTGTCCAACGTAAAACTCTCGTGATATCATGTATATACAAACAACTATGTGCTATATTTTCTCCAGCCTAGATAGAACAAAGAACATGCGATCCAAGAAAACCCATCATACTCCATGGCTTATAGAGATATATAGCCAAGATGGAAAGTATTTGACTGATTAATGTGTGCATGGATACAAAATGGAAATCATAATAATACAAAGAAAAGAATTCAACAAAAAAATAAACAAAGAAAATGTAAAAAAACTAAAATTTGTTACTCCTCCCAAAAAAAAAACGCCCCCTTCTAGTTGCCCAGTTCTGGAATCCTGTTCTGTTCTATGTTCTAATGCAGCCTTCGCAGAAAATGTGTGCTTGAAAGAAAGACACAAAGACACCAAGATGATGTCACTTTTGAAACCAACCTTATTTTTCTTCTCTTGTTTCTATTCGTAGTTTGGGATAATGAAGAAGCTGAGCCAAAAAAAAAAAGATCATTTTTTCTAAAAATCAAAATTAAAATCATCATCATCATCATCGAGCCCGTAATTTTCATCCTCGCTATCTGCAATGACTCTTTTGCCTACTTCACTGCCATTGACAGAGGAGACAAAAGCTTTGATCGTAGAAGATGAAGCGTTCTTGAACAACTTTTCTTGGATGGGAGGTATTGTTGATGGAGGCGGAGGTTGGATTAAGACTGGAGGGCCGGAAATCTGGTTTCGAGCCATGGAAAGAAGCTCAGTGAGAGATGGCATGTTCTCTTCATCGAAGTCATCGTCAAACAGATCGACTTCATCGGTGTTGGCAGTGATGGTAGTCGTGGGCTTTGTAAGTTTTGTAGGTTTTGCAGCAAGGAGATCGTCAAAGTCGTCATCGGAAAGTGTGATATGCGTTGCTTGTGTTTTCGTTACAGTTTTGTTCGTGTCTTTGGTCACAGACGTATGTTTCGTTTTGTGGGTGGAAGTATTGGTGGCATCGTGATTGATGCTGCTGCTAAAGATGTCAAGAGAAGAACGTGGTGGAAGCTCCGTGGCAGCAATTAGTCTGCGGCGTTTCGGTTCAGTTGTCTCGGAAGTCGTCGATCGTTTAGCTGTGACGGACTTCTTTGCCTTCTCCTTCTCTTTCCCCTTTTTGGACTTTTTCTTTTTCTTTGAAGGCTGATCGTCCTCTTCATCCTCATCCTCATCTGATAGCTCGAATGGGTCTTCTCGGAGACGAATCGTAGTGTCGTTGAATTCGTCGTCGTCATCATCGCCCAAGTCCATCTCAAGCTCGGAGCTATTGCGGTTATCAAGGAAGTCGTCCAGATCTGAACCGTTATCATCTTCAAGTCCCGAGTCGTACATGTCGCTTGTGCGATCACAGTCATCGCCTAGCTCTTCGTCTTCAATGCTCTTTGACTGTGCTGTACGAATGCCACCCGATGATGACGCCATCTTCTTCTTTTTGCCTTTAGCACTGGGCTTCAAGACACTATCGGTATCCTTTTGTTTTTTCTTAGTAGTCTTAGTAGAGGCTCTTGGCGCTGCGCGTTTTTTCCTAGGACGCGAGATACGGCCGTCGTCGGTATCGTCGTCACTAACAACGTTATAGAGTCGGGCCGGACTAGAGGGAAATAGAGCAACTGGCGGAGGAGAAGCAGCAGACTTACGGGGGCGCGCCCGGCCTGTAAGTTTGCTGACAATGACTCTGTTGACAGCGCGGGGATCACTGGGTGGTTTTGTGAGTAGAGTTGGCAGGGTAGGTTGAGCAGGCGGGAGGGTAAGAAGATCTTCGTCAAAGTCAAAGTCGTCTAGGTCGAGGTCATCGTCGTCAAACCCCGCATCTTCCTCCAAGGGTCGTTTCTGAGGCACAGCTTGCTGGGGTGTGACAGAGATCGACTTTGGAGTAGAGCCGTGAGAAGCTTGTGAGATCTTGCTACCGTCCTCGTTGACAAGAGGGCGAACGGGGAGCTCAAGTATATTGGGCTGTGCTCGAAAGTCAAACAGGTCTTTGTACCGGTGTTCTGGGTCTTGAGATGCACCGAGTTTTTTGAACAGCTCCACGGCCTTTTTGGTGCGCTGACCGTGCTTAACCCTAGACACAGGGCGTAGAGTGCGTTGGAGAATAGGAAAACGGGCAAGTTCTGGCTCTTCGATGATATTTGTAGTGTTGACTTGTCCCGGGAGAGTGCGGTAAAGTCGGTTGAAGGCGGCGTGATCCCTGGAATTCAAAATCACGGCTTCAAGTGGCGGAATCTCGGCAAGTTCAGTGAGCTCAGCAAGCTGTTGTTTTGAGGGCTGTTCTGTAGACAGAGGCGGAATCTCGCCGTCGGCGTTGACATTGGAGGCTTTCATAAAACCAGTGATGACGCCGTCTGGCATATGGAACTTCTTCGGCGGAGCTTTCTTACGTTTCATAGCACTGGGACGCTTGCTTGGGTCGGTGTTATTTTCAGGGTCATTCACATCTTCGACCGGAATATCGACGATACACTTGTCCACCACAGGAGTGATCTCACGAGGAATGATGCGCTTGGAGAGGTCATATCTATACTCGAGAGTCTCGCCACTGGCGATGATGCTCTGCATGTTTCCATAGGTGTCGTTGGCCCTGTCGTATTTCTCTTCTTCTTTGCGCGTAAGCAGCAGCACGACCCGTCCCGCTCTCTTACGACCGGTACGGCCCATGCGCTGGAGCATACGAATTGGAGAGCCCGAGGCATCGTAGCAGACGATTAGGTCAACCTGCCCGATGTCAAGACCTTCTTCACCGATAGATGTGGCTACGAGCACGTTGAACTTGCCCTTCTTGAACTCCTCAATGGCCTGGATCTGGTCGGCTTGCTTCATGCCGCCAATGCCGGACCGCTTGGAGGCCGCCTGACCAACGAAGGACTTAGCCTTGACCAGCGGCAAGCGGTTCAGGAGCTCGGTGATATTTTCGGTGCTGTCACGAAACTCGCTAAAGACAATGACTTTGGAGTTTTCGCGATCGGGGGCATCCATAAAGTGGTTGACGATCTCGGTCTTGAGGGCTGCGATCTTGGGATGGTCGACAAAGTCCGGGTCACGGAGCCACGTCTCAATGTTGGCAATCATGTCCTGAAAGTTCTTGTCCTTTACCAGCTGTATCTTGTATTTAGACTTGGTTGCCTTGGACTCAACCTCTTTACGGACCTCGCCGATGGAATCAAAGAACGGGCGGATGCCATGGTAGTTCAGGAGCTTGATCGAGTGGGCTACTGACAATAGCACGCCGAAAACAGCCATAACCGTGCTCTTGACGCCTTGATTGGCGTCACGACCGGCAGTGCGGAGCCAGTCAGACTTGGCTTTAAGGAGGGTGAAGTTACTCAGATTCATAGGATCACGACCGATGTACACGTTGATCTCAGTAAGCTTCTGGGTCAGCGGCAAAAGGGCCTTGGAGAACAGGTCACGAACGATTTGCAACTCGTCAGTAAAGTCCACGATGTGCGTGTCGATGTTGCGCTGGTGAGTGTACTGGCGCAGGTCCAGCGACTCCTCAGTGCGAATCTCAACCTTGGCAATGCCGAGATTGTTGATGACATCCTGAACGCTCTCGACGGACGAACCTGGCGTGGCAGTCAAAGCAAGGACACGGAAACTCTTGTTGAAGTTCATTACTCTACGGCAGGACTTGGCGGACGCATGATTTCCAGTGGCGCGGTGTGCCTCGTCAATAACTAGCAGGCAGATCGACTTGGGGTCCGCATATCCTCTGGCGACGTCGTTATCCAAGGTCTGAGGGGTGGTGAAGATGACTCGGCGAGTCTCCCACACTGTGGCTCTTGCGGCAGGCTTGATCGTTCCCATGAGGATGGACGTATCAGATTTTGGAATGCCTGCAATTCCATAGCAGGCTTCTACCTGCTGTATCACAAGAGGCCGAGTTGGGGCTACGAAGACAATCTTGGCCGTCTTTGTCCAACGATAAAAGTTCATCATGACCGTTGCGGCAATCAGGGTTTTGCCCAGACCTGTCGGCAGGGCCACAAGCGTGTTGTGGAACAGACAGGAATGGGTGATGGTATACTGGTATTCACGGATATCACCAAGATTTAGAGGATACTGCCAAGTTCTAAGGGCGTCACGATTCAGCTCATGATGGGTCGGTGGCTCGGGGGCTGCATCTGCACGGTAGTGACGACCTGATGCGGTGTACGAAGCCTCGGCATCGCCAACTCCACCATGCAGTGTTGTTTGGCGCATTTTCCCATTGGCGCCCGGCTGTGCTATGCCGTGGTACATAGTCATTGTGTTGCCATGGGATGAAAGAGAGGCGCTTCCAGACGAAACTAGAGTGGACTGAGGAAGGGATGGAATCCGCTAGAAGAAGACGAAGAGAACGATGAGCGAGACATTACGGATAATAAATGACAGGAACGGAGGCTATAAGCCAAAGAGAAAGAGACAAAGAGGGGCCAACTTACACTACCAGAAGATTTCGGGTAGGAGTCCGTCCTCTGCATTGGGACGGACAGGCGGTTCTGTAGGAACGTCGTTGTCTGCGGGAGGGTAGTTGCGTTTAGCTGAGCGCCCCGAGCGGTGATCTGGTGCTGGCGGGCCACATTTTGAGTTGGCACTGTGCGGCCGCCTATGGAAGAGGGTGCTAAGGGCCGTGAATAGCTAGCGGGAGGCTGTGGTCTCTGGAGTCCCGCCGGGGCACTGGGCCGGGAAGTGGCGGGCTGGGCCCGGGGCGTAGTCGACGATATATTCGGAGCAGGCTCTGTGGAGGTGAGAGCATCAAGCAGATCCTCGTCGGCGATGTCACCGAAATCATCGTCGAAATAGTCGTCCATGGTGGGGGAAGAGGGGTGTGGACAGTGGTACGAGAGGGTCTGTGTAAGCCTAGCAAGAATCAAGATTTGGGATGCCCTGAGCCAAGCGAATGGCTTCAAGCTCGACCCGGATGACGGGAAGCCGAGTATGAGCAACGGACAAAGGGAAGAGAGCAACTTCGCCAGACCAGAAAGCTTGGGATGGAATGCTGATGGAGAACGAAAACTCCATGAAAAAAGAGGAAAAAAGAGGAAAAAAAATATAATAAGAAAACGTTCTTCTGCGTCCCTTCCCTACTGAGCGCGTCTGGGCGGGTCCGCATTTTGCGGCAGTCACGATGTCACGTGACAGCAGACTGGCAGCTGGACCAACCACAGTAGCGCAATGTCTTTGCAAGGCTTTCCAGCGCCGATTCTGCTCTGTATTCTGTATCCGTCCGCTTTACAGGGCGGTCCAGGCTGGTTTAGGCGGCTTTCCAGAGGTCCTGCCTAGAAAAAGTGGGCCACTAGCTGGCTTTGGCTGACTTGGGTTGCCCTGTCTAAGCTCTAAACGTCATGGGAACGACTGTAATATTTTTCTGATAACCTGTATTTTTTTTTCTTTCTTTCTGCCCTGCCTTGCGCGAACCGCTCACCTTTATTTTCAACTCCAAAACTTTGCTTTTCATCACGCCTTTCGACAACGACAACGAGCGGCGTCTTTCTTCTTTTTCTTCTTGTTCTCGTTTGCTCATATCGCCCGTCTTTTGGTTTCAAGCGGCCGACCATCGTGCGTCCGATCTCTTCCCTTTTTCCGTCCATTGCAGCTCTGGCCCGAAGCGCGCCCAAATCCAGTCTTTGCTCGGTTTTGGTGGACCAAGCGGAGCAGCTCAGCGCAACTTCTTCCGTGGCCTTCTTTGAGCTTCTACTGGAGCCTTCAGAACATCGCCGCCGACAACCGTCGATTCCTCTCGTTACATCGCTTGTTTGCCGGAAAGGCATCGTCTGAGTCTTTTGCCGAACCCCGCGACCAGTCGGCCATCCCACCGACAGCCCGATTTTCATCGCCTCTCTGTGAAAAGGCTGATCTCTTTGGTGCCCTTGAAGCCCTTGGATAGCCTAGTCCACACCAGTGCTCTGCAATTGAAACTGCCTTTGCGACAACAGCTCTCGACGCGTCTCCGTGCCCCCACTACCAAACGGATTTCTTGTCCGTTGTATCCTTTCAATCATCGTTTTATTATCATTCTCGCGACATAGTCACAATGGCCCCCGGAGGTCGTGGAGGTCGTTCCTCTGGCCGCAGCACCGGCCGTGGTAACGCCGCAGCCAAGCCGACTACCAAAGTCGCCGGTGGCGGTGGCATCTCGAAGCGCCGCGGAACCAAAACTGATGGCGATGGCGATCTCGATATGGACGCTGGCGTCCGTCGCACCGTTCCAGCTATAAAGGGCCGCAATACCAACGCAGGCCGCAACACTAGAACTTCTGGTGGCGGCCGCATCTCATCAAGCAACATTGATGCCATCTCCAAGCACCTGGCTGGCGACGATCCGAAGCTCTCAAAGGGCAAGGGAAGGGCCCATCGGGGCCCTTTGTCCTGGGTTCGTGTGGACGGCCTCAAGGAAAGCAAGGCTGCTACGAATGCTGACGGCGGCATTTCCAATCTACTCGAGTTTCTTGAGCGCAAGGCGGGTGCTCTGGCTACTCGCACCGGCTCTAAGCCAGTCTCTATTAAACAGGTAAGTCATTGTTGGGGAGGCTTCCTCCAGGTTGGCGGGTATGTATGGTGGACGGAGGCTTTATATGGGGTTGGGCTGGGCCTGGATATCCGCGAGTTGCATCGCATTACTGTGTATATGAATAGTCCCTCGGTGTTCATGAACGCTGTGAAGCTTGAATGTCTTGAAAACTATAAATACAATGGGCTCTCCATCGCAACTATCACCTATAATTCCAAGCTTCATAGCTTGTTGCGATGCCCTCTCGTATCCATTCTATGCGCCCTAACCGTACGGTGTATATTGTACACACTTCATCATCTCCATCTCTAAGCATGCCATGCCACGCCTACATACAAGACGGTCAAATATATATTACGTAGATTGCTAACACCACCCTTCAGCACCGCCTTGTTGGCCCAGGTTTATACGTCAGTGCTTCGCCAGAAGATGCTGAGGAGCTAGTCAGACTCAATGGCTTCACATTTGCTGGTGTATCCCTAGTCGTAACTGCGAGCGAGCCACCAGAATCCGGCAAAAGTGCCTTCACCCTTGAACTTGAAAGCCAACTAAAGAGCATCCTTGCTGAACGCTATGTCGCCGATGGCAAGCTTCTCAAGTTGGATGCTCTTGGCGAGAACAGCTTTATCAAGACGAGCGGCCTGATGGCCAACACTGATCGTGCTGATAAACTCTTCAAGAGCCTCATGAAGATCTGCAACGATTTGTTCAAGACTCGGTCTGCCAAGCAAGAGGCTATTGAAAGCATCACCGTTGCTAACAACGGCATCAGCAATGTTTCACAAGTTGACTGCCTTGCCACAACCTTCCCAGATCTCAAGAACCTGGACTTGAGCAACAATCAGCTTGCTACTATCCATGGCCTTGACTTCTGGAAGCACAAGTTCGTGAAGCTCGAGACTCTTTTCATCTCAGGCAACCCCATCGAGATTGCTGCCCCCAACTATGTTCAGACCGTCCTCCAATGGTTCCCTAAGCTACAAAATGTCAACGGCAATGTGGTGCGAACCCTGGAGCAAATACAAGCTGCCGAAGAGGCTGCTCGTCCCCGCCCCATCCCACAATGTGGTACCGACTTCCGAGACGATCACGGCGTAGCCCAGAGCTTCCTTCTCGACTACTTTGCCCTATACGACACTGACCGTGACGCACTGGCCTCCAAATACTACGACTCGGCCAGTACATTTTCACTAGCTGTCGACACAGTTGGTCCTCGTGATAGGGCTCTGCCTGTCTTGTCGTGGTCTCCATATCTGCGACTGTCACGCAACCTCATCAAGATCACCACATTCAGCGGCCGTGTTCAGCGTCTATTCACCTCTAGTAATGTGATTAGACAACTCTGGAAGAGTCTCCCTCGGACATCTCACCCTAATATTACCACAGACTTGAACAAGTACGTCGTCGACTGCCACCCACTACCCGGTCTCGCGGACCTGTCCGGTGCCTCACGCCTCGGCGTAGATGGTATGATCATCATTCTGCACGGCGAATTCGACGAACAAGAAAAAGATACCGGTGTCATCGGAAAGCGTTCCTTTTCTAGAACCTTCGTTCTAGGCCCCGGTGTTCCTGGCGCCAACCCTATCCGCGTTATCAGCGATATGCTCTCATTGCGCGCATACGCACCGGTGCCCAAGGTTTACGATGTACAGGCCCCGCAAAATAACGCTGTGCCGCCAGCTGTACAGCAACCGTCTGCTGGTGTCCCTGACCAAAAAGCTGTTTTGGAAGAACTTTGCAAGCAAACTCGCATGACTCCTGTCTATGCTGAGATGTGCCTCAGTGATGCCGCCGTTAACTGGGACTTCGAGAAGGGTCTTGCTCTTTTCAACGAGCGTAGAGTAAGTTAGCCACCTCCCTCTTTCTACATACTATGACATGTGATACTAACGAGTCACTATAGACAATGCTCCCCCCTGATGCTTTTATGCCATAGAGTCGAGCACAAAATCACCAGATTTTCCAAACAGCCTTGGGGATAGATTCTCGCATCTACTAAAATGTCGAGTCCCTTGCCATAATAGTCCTTGACGCACTCAGAAATGACTCATTAGTCTAGTCATCGTAACTATATCTTCGACTTGCTGATGGCTTCAATGGCCTCCCACTTTCACCTTGCGGTCATCCGACTTGAATTCCGCAAGTCTTGTGTTTATTATTCTACATCTTTTTGTTCTTGAACTCGTCATTTTGTTATTCTTTGACGTCGTTTTCGCCTTTGTTTTTCTTTGCATTAGACAAGACCAACTCCTTTTTTAAGCTCTAATTCTTTCTTTATTGACACATTCATGGAGTTGATCTTTTTTTTCTTTCTCTTTCACTTTTCTGTCCTTTTTTTCTCGCGCGATACATTGGTCTATTGTAAATATGACCATCTTCTATTGTATCATTTTGCCGTTTCCATGATTTCGCATATCATCATTATCACCACAACTACTACGAATTATCTCTACCCACCTCCTGTTGGAGATGTGGCTTTGTTTACTTGCTTTGTTTCTCTCTTTTTCCTTTTCTTTCATTTTTTCTTCATTTGTTTTATTATCATATTGGAGGATACTGGGACTTGGTATTAAAACTTATCAAAAAATGGAGGATTTCTAACAATACAAAAAAAAAACAATCACATCAAAATCATACAAAACAAAAAAAAAAAGTTAATAACGGGTCGTTATATCATTAACGAGCACCAAATAGTACAATATCAAACAAGTTTGCAAGATATATTGGTAATTTAAATTTTTGGATATGAATGGAAGAGGAATAGAAAAACAAAAAGAAACAAAAAAAATTCATCATCATCAAAGGAACAGATTTCGAACGAATTTGAATCTTCGAAATCTCCCCAAGGTTTGTTCACAAAGTTTTTTTTTTCTTAAATTTCGACAATTTGATTTAGGGAGCAGGCGCAAAAAGGCAAATGGACGGTTGGTTTCTATCTTTTTCTATTATTTATTACTATTATTATTATCATCATTCAAGGGCCAACTAATTCTGGTTTTTTTTGGCAAATCATTGCTTTCATGGTTTTTTTTTTCCCTTTGGGTGAGGCTTTTTTTTCTTTTGGTTGGTCAATTCTTGGGGGGCTTTTTTTTTATAGACAATTGGATTATTTTATATCATCATGAATAATAAATGGTCATCTTTCTTTTTTTTCTTTGAACTATCTTTAACTATGTGTCGTCACAACTTCTTTGAGTTGTTGATCAATTTGACGTGTAACCCTAATATAGTACAACATAAATGCATGAGACGATATGAAAACTAGCTTCTGCTATGAACTAAAGATCAACTATATTTGGTTAATTGTAACTTTTGCCTCATTAATATGATCATCTACATATCTTGCCAAGTGAACATGAATAGTTAGTTAGCCATGATGTTGTAACTAGTCCTAGAGGAATGAAAATGTGATAGTATTGGTTGATTACAGAGGATGCTTCTTGCGTAACTTTATTGGTATCTTGAGTGAAGTTTCCGAGCAATAATTTTCGCCCAGTTTCTTGTGAGCATATTCTAATGTTTTTAAAGGTAGCAACATGTCTTTAGTCTTGTTTAGCACAGCGACGACCTCATCAAGAATACTATTAGGCAGTGGCCACACAAAATGGCCACAAGAATTTACTTCAGTAATGATGTCTCCGAGACCAATAGAGATGGGGAAATGGACATGAAGAACCTAAAGAAGCTATGATAGAAGAAATATCAGTCAAGTTACCAGGGTTTGGAACTCCACGGTGCTCATGTAGGCAACTATCTTGCCAGAACGAGCATGAAATACGTCACTAGGCTTGGCTATCTATCTTGTATCTCATATGTCGGTGATATGACTTGCAATTGCAATAATATATATATATATATATAATACACACTAATATAACTTTCCGTCTGTACAGAACTAGAAAGAAAATAGAAATAAAAATACATCTTAGCCGGTGAAATACGTCTGTTTGGCAGCACGCATCAGTAGCTTTTTCTTCTTCTTATCGCCCTTCATGCTGCGCCGCGGTCTCTGGCGCTTATGCTCCTTCGTCACTAATGGCTTATTCAGCAGCCAGCCATTCATTGGCCGACGAACACCGATATAGTGACCCCCGGGCGAGAAAACGTCGATGACGGGCCAATTCGGCTCCGGAAGATCGCCCTCAAAATCATCTTCGTACTCTTCATGTTCCTTCTCTTGCTCCTGTCCGGCGTCGTCACCAAAAGACGAGGAGAAGTTGTCAGGTGTGCTTGATGTAGTGTTTTCGATATCGCGGCCTGTCTCGATGGCATCCCATAGTTTGGAGTTGGTCTTCTTTTGGTGCTGTAGCTTATTTTTATCAAACGTGACGATGTTCTTCTCCATCATCAGCCAGGGGTCTGTCTCGTCGTCGGCCTCGTTGTCGAATCTACCGTATCTAAGACCACGTTCTTGCTCGCGAGCGCTCTCGCGGTTCAAACCGACTCCATTTTGGCTCCGGCCATATCTCTCTCTTGATGCTGGGTCGTTGGTTAACCGCTCAAACCGCTTACGGCCTGACTCGTATAGTTCGGCGCGTCTACCGTGGTATAGGTTGCGTGTGCGTACCTGGACCACGAGCTCAACCCAGCCAACACTCTCGATGAGGACATCGGCGGCTAGTACACGGAAAGGTAGCACGTCAGTTCTAAGACCAACACCGTTACGACGGGTCAGCGGGCCAGCACGATCCTTGGTCACATCCCAGCGCAGCGTCACTGACTGGGCTAGTTTCATACTAGAACCGACTCCCGGCACGGCGATGTTGTTGACAATTAGATCAGAGCGCTGTTCAGAGATCTCCATCGCCTTTTCCGTGTGGGTCACGTGCGGGTCCATGGGCGTGAAGTTGTAGGCGAGAACCGTGACGTCCTCCGACTGAGGCGTGAAACGGAACATGCCTCCGACGAGCATTGATTGTCCAGACTTGATGGTTTGTTGCTCAGGCACGATGCGAGACTTCATGATGAGCTGGTTACGGTACTTTGTCATGACTTGGCTGGTCAGAGTTGTCCGTGCAAGACCGGGTAAGTCGATCAGTTCGCCCTTGCCGCCGCCGTAGGGAATGCGGATGGGTGATGCAGTAGTACCGGCCAGATCAGAGACTGTCGGCATGGCGGGGTACATTTCTTCCTTTCGTGCCGGTGGCAGCCATTCTCCTACTTTAAGCGGATCTAACTCTTCAATTAAGGGTTCTGATGCAGCCTGCTCAGGCTGTTCAGGCTGCGCTGTTTGATCTTCTTCTCTTTCTATGGGTCGTTGAGGCTCTTTTGGTGCAGGCAAGCGGCCCTTGGGGTAGATGGCTTCAAAGAGCTGGCTCTTTCCAACATTGATCTTGCCAATGAGCCATGAAGCACCTCCACGCTTGTAAATCTCCTCTTTTAACATGGTCGTCCACCACGAGCGCTTTGCTGAGACACACCACAAATTACCCAACCGGACCATACGGCCAACGCGACCAAGAGCTTCTCTTAGCACTTCTCTCAGATACGGCATCAAGGCATCGACCTGCTCCTTCTTTGGTGCTAGTAGATCACTCCGTGTGATGACGAAGCTTAGAGTGATAGACTTGTCACCGTGGAAATGCTGATCCATAGACCGACGGTTACGTGTGCGCAGGTGGATCTCACCGATCAACTGATGTAGACGTGGGACAAGCGACATGGGGAAATCGGCAGCGTCAACTACGTGTAGCACGTGATTGTACTTCCATGGAGTTTCTTCGAGTGTTTCGCGAAGGGCGAATACAGACGGATGGAATATAGACTGGCCAACTCGATGGTGGATCAAGACGTGGCAGCGGTCACAAAGTGGTGGGTGGGTATGGCCTTCTTGTGATTCTAGAAAAGCAAACGGGTTGTTAGGAAAGATTCACAAAGACTAGTATATATATGTGCTCAAGGGTAATATTACGTACTTTGGAGCTCGATATTTGGATCTTCGCTGAGAATCAACGACTCCGGGTCGATTCCCATTTGCTTGAGCTTCTCGGCACCAATTTGATTGATGACAGCAAGGACTTGGTGATTCTCGCGGATATCCTCCGGCTTTTTATCTGGCCGTTCTTCTAGGCCAAGATACCGCCGCACAGTTTTGCGCTTCATGTCGTAATAACCAGGATGCTGAGGATGCTTCGTCTGTGTAAATGCACCACAGCCTGTGCAGGCAAGTGGCAAGCTCCGTTTCAACGGAAGGTCACCGGGGTTATCTGTAGAGGCATCTTCGTTGGAGGCAGTAACCAAGAGAGAAGATGGTGAAGCTATATCGACGGCCGAGTTGACAACTAGTGATGAGCCCGAGTTATAGAAGATCGGAGCCGGCCGGTCCTCGAGCGTAGATGCAGATAGATCCGGGAACTGGGTATTGTCGACGGTCGGGGAAGTAATGTCTTGCTGGTTCTCTTGAGGGTCGATACTGGATGTGCTAGTAGATATAAAGCGCCTAGATGAGGCACGGGAAATGGCCGGTACCTGCCGGGTGACAAGGGCTAGTCGGTTCCGGGCCAAAGCCGTACCGCTGTTGCCGACAGGCCGCCATAGACTCCGGACGGCCAATGTCCTGTACATGTGATAGAACCCTCTATACTTTGATAGAAGATGATGCTTGGGATTTAGTGAAGTAGAGGAAGATGGAAGTGAAAAGCAGAATAACTTTTGCTAGATAAGTCTATGGACGAAAAAAAGAACGAAAACGGACAAAAAGATACCCCAAGTCAGAAATCCAGTCCCAGCAAATATTTCCAAATCAAAAACGTCCAGTCTTCTTGAATATTCGAGGTGACGTCGAGTATGAAGAAAAAAGTTCAATAAAGTGGGATGAATAAGCGCGAAAGTAGGCGCAATAATAAACGCCGGCAAATACCCGGAGAAACACTCAAATAGACGCAGAAGCCTCTGATTCGTTTTTTGACGTCCATACACCAAAGCAAAAAAAAAGAATCGTTGGAATCGAATGCCTTGACAACGGAAACAAACAAGTGAATATTCCAAGAAATAGTGATTTTCTTTGTTGGGTGGCTTCTATAGATCTTTCTCTGTTTCCTTAGCTGTTTTTTCACCAGGCAAAGACGCTTTTCTTGGGACCAATTCCTCTCTGCGGCCGAACTAACGACGACCATCGTCTTTTTTTTCCCGGCACATAAATATCCAAAACATAGACACCAACAACACCACACACATATATCGCCAAAATGGTCGGAACCCTGATGAGATGGCACCATCTCAGAAATGTAGGCCTCCTAATTTATGCTCTCGTTGAAAATAACACATAAAGCTAACCACAGCCCGACCGCTTGTAGAGAGTAAGCAAACACCCACCTCGTTGCTCTGACTATCATCGATATCTTTGCGCCGTAGACACTACACGACACTCGATAACCAAGGTCCAATTAACCACAAAAGATGCTCTGTGTCACTAACATTGCCCTACTATAGCTGCTAGACATCAAGTTCGGACTCGGCGCCGCCGTTCTACCACCAAATGTCACCCGCATACACATGGACTTCTCCCGTAAGATGGAGGGCGGCCACATGGGACCTCGGTACGTTTGCAGTTTTCCCAAGACGGAAAACATGTCAACGAATCCATGCCATGATCGTACAGCTAACTTCTCTGTTGCTTGGCGCATACAGTAAATTCTGGAAAGAAATCTTACCCCGGTTGAAATACCACAACCCCGCCGTGCCAATGTTTGTCTGCCGTCGAATGGCCGCCGATGGTCCGGCTACCATGACCATATATCTGCGCAATTCCTCGTCCGCAACTTCATCAGAATCTTCTACCTCCTCACCATCAACGCCATCACAAGCCGACTCTTCCTCCTCAATCGGCACTCTCGTGTCCTCCGGCATGACCATCAAGGGCGTTCCCGCCCCGCCGGCAGCTGCTGATGAAACAGCCATCACTATCGACATGAAGAATCTTCACACCGAATCTATCCTCACGAAATTACTCACTACTACCAATGCCGTCCCCGTCGTTCCGACTCCGGAGGAGGAGAAGGAACTCGCAGACGATAAACTCATGGTTTCTAACGCCGTGGGAGATCGTCTCCGTGTTAAGAGCCTCGTCGACGAACAGCGTCGTGAACGCGCTATGCTGGATCGTGCCCGCAAGGACTTAGCGGGTGTTTAAACGAAGAGAATGGTGTAAAGATACAGAAACGATCATGGAAACAAAATAAAATCGTCTGGAAGGGGAGGGCAGAATGAAGAGAAGAAAAAAAAAACCTTGGTAACATCAACACATCGATCGTCACCTTCACTTTTTTAAACTTTTTGCTTTCGTTCTTAGGGGCTTGTACAATATGATGTAAAACATAACACAAATAGACGCAAATTCACAATATCTCTTTCAAAGCAAAGTTTGGACTTCTTTCGTGGCAGCACGGCATGTTTCATAAGTCAATAAAAAAAATAAGAACAAAAAATTAGTTATCATTACGCTAAGTCTATTAATATATGATCGTAGGAAACAGTAAAAGCTAGAAATGCTCTAAAGAATAGCAAGTGTACAAAAAACAAATGAGATGAGTGATAAAATACAAGCTTCAATACACATCAGGAAAACAAGATAAAAAGAGGGTTGCTTGAAAAGGATTTTGTTACCTTGGAGTACACTCAGCCCGAACCCTCGAGAGTGTGTCTACAGCCCTTATGACAAGCTGAACCCCTCGCTCTCTTTCACGGATCGCCAAAGCAGGTTTTCTAGTATTGCCTTGGTCCTGTACCGGTATAAGTGAATGGAACTAAAGCAGGTTCGTGCAATTGGGAAGCGGTTCGAGTCGTTCCCTTGGCAGACAATAGTGATCTTGAGTACACCCGCGCCACCGGCTGGGATACGATCGCTTCCAGTAATGAAGCTGAGCAGCTTGCGCTGATCGCCAACCGATGCGTTCTTGAAGGTCTCCCAAAACCAGACAATTACTGGTTCATTATCAGGCGCCCAGTTGGGGTTGCGGCCATGGCCGCCGCGCGTGTTTTCACTCCAGCCTTTATAGGCGGCGACTCCACGCAATGCATCGATATCTAATGGCTCGTGGCTTCCGCAGACCAAGAGCTCGACTTCTTCGGGTCGTGGTAGCGCAAGGGCGCTATTTCCACCGCAGACGGCAAAGAAGCCCCTGTGGAACTCATTCACTTGGCGCTCGACGGTGCTGACTAGCACATACTTAACGTAGCGGTCTACGTACTCGTGCTTGTTGGCACTTGTTACAGGTCGGCGGTCACCATCTTTGCAAAGTAGGCCGGGCCAAACCGTGCCGTAGCGATCGATGCCGGCGGTGAAGTCGAGGCAGAAGACATCTTCGACATCTTCGCCTTCGTAGTCGAGTAGGGATTGAAGCCCTGCGGCAACCCGGGGCCTCAACTCAGCCAGGTCGGTCAGAGTCGGCACATATTTGCTAGGTAGAGGCAAGTGTTTGTTGGCATTTAAAGGCCGCGTTGCCATTAGTCGCCGGTATACAAATGGCGGCAATGCTACGTCGAGAACCACAGAATAGTACATGGCGAGACCGAAAACGATACCGACAAGGTAATATTGCTGAAGGCTCTCAAAGGACCATGGATTGAAATAGCAATAGTGTGAATCTTCGTCGTATACAAACATAGCGTGGACGGGGTTGAATATTTCACGAACAAGCAATAAAAACCATTCCTTTTTCACGCCGCCATAATCAAGGCCATCCTCGCCGTTGAATTTGATGGCAAGCCCTCTGATAAGACTTTGTGGATTGCCGCCGGTTAAAACATTGCGAAGGGCCTGCAAGCTGTCTTCTGCAACACAGTCACGACGGATCTCTAGCAAGGATCCACCACGAGGGACGCCGTTACTAATTGGATTTGATCCTAGCACGCCGTTGAAAAACTCGTCATGGTTTAAGTTGGCCATGTTGTGTTTGACTTCAGCCTCCATTATCTTCTTCTTGATAACAATGCTGAGAAGGAATGGATAGTGACAGAGAGTGAAGCTCTTGTGTGACGGGTCACACCAACGCCAGAAATCGTTGATCATGGGCTTATCGTTAACGTCCAAGATGGAGATGTAGAAGTCGCTGGTGGGAATCAACTGACCAACAACCTGAACTCCATGGTGTCGATCCAAGGGCTCTCGACCAGGCACTAACGTATTGTTTGCAGCGAACAATACTGAAAGAAGTCTGGCAGAGGCTTCAATCTGCCATCCATAATCAGTGTATTCGGGCTTACTAGCTCCGCTAAAGATCAAATCAAAGGTCTCCTGTGACCTAGTTAGACTTAGTTTATCTTTGTAGCGTGTATATCTGTATGCTAAAAACCGAGTAGCCATGTCTTTGAGACCGACAAATCGGCGTCGTGGGTACCGTGCAAGCCAAGACACCATGTAGCTTTGGCATCCCGAGTTCACATTAGCTAGTTGGCCAATGATACGCTTGATGATGCCAGAATGGTATCCTTTGATTGGGCGAATAGTACCATTACGCTGCTGTGAATCAATGACTCGGTTACTGTTTGTGCAATTGGGCGGACTCTGTAAAAAGCCTTCAAAGCATACTGGACCTCCACCCAGGAGTGGGTTCTCTGATAGTATTAGAAGGAACCTTATATCATCAGGGTTTGTCAGGAGCCGACCTGGACGCTTGAGCAATTGCTCGGTAGCCTTAAGTATAGCCTTTTGTAAATGCTCTTGTCCACCAAGAAGCTTTCGTTCGATGGCGGTAAGATCGATATGGCGCAAAATGTGCTTGTCGGCAGCCTCCTGTAGCTGGCTATAGGTTTCTAGCCAACTTTCAGACACGTTTATCACGAAGAGATACCAAGCCCGGAGCTCATCAAAGTCAATTAAAGGCGAATCCGGGGTTGTGAAGCGCACATAATTGTTTGACGATGGAAGTTCATGGCCCTGATGTTTCGGTGAAGCATCCCTTGGTGACCAAAATGAGTGGTTTAGACACTGATCCGTGGCAAAGCATTCCATAATGTATTGCTCAAGACGACGGAAGATTCTCTTAGGCTCAATAGGGCCATCTGAATGGAATGAGCGGCTTGCGCCGTCAATAACAGGATTATCAGGAAACAAAGTTTGTACCAAGAAGTTTTCCAGACATTCGGTAGCTAATCGGCGGGTTACCGCAAGCGAGAGTAATCTCGGGGATGCTAGAAAGAACTGTTGGTTATCGTATTCATATTTAGGAGACCAAGTACTGCTAACTTACTGGGAACTGGTTTTCGTGGTATGACATGATGGGTGGGTTCTGGGGCAGGCATATTTTGAGGCTTGTGTTGGCTTCTAGGCACAAGATCGTGAATAGTGAGACAGCCAGCGCATCGTATGGCAGCATGAACTTTAGGCCATTTCATGTGCGAGCGGCACGTCATGCAAGTTCCGGTCTGATACTCAACACCCGTAGACCACGAGGGCCCGCTAGTCTCTTGAGATGAGGTGTTTTTAGTAGAACGATGACCCCATGGACCAGAGGGCTCCATAACTGGCACAGCATTGGAATACATGTGCTCCATGCCGTATGGTTTATGCGCTGAAGCTGTAGCCGCAGTGGGTTTTGAGGACGAAGCAGCCGTGGCGATAGTGGGTGATGCGCCGCTATCGGAGTTATCCGAGTCGTCGTCGTCGTCTTCGTATGAACGACGATGTCTCGCGGCAGCCACAGCAGCGGCGGCAACAGCAGCACCGGCTCTTCTAAGCGGTGCCTGTAGTCGCTCGCGCGTGGAGCCAGAGGAGAGCAGGTGGGTGCGGCGGAAGCCACTAGACGAGGGTACTGCGGCACTAGCTCCAGCGGCAGTAGTCGAAGGAACGGCGGGCACAGCGCCGGACGAGGACGACGAAGAAGCAAACAGTGACGGGAATGGGTTGCTGAGCGAACGCGAATGATGGACGGGGCCTTTCCGATTTCGCCGGCGAAACGAGCGGTGGCGGCGGGAGGGGTGGAGGCCCGAATCAGAAGAGCTGTAGTCAAAGCCCTGCTGTGGCTGAGAGGGCGCTGCAGCTGCGGTCGACTCGGCGGTGACTATTTGTTGCGAATCGGCGGAGTTAAGCTGGTTGTTTGCTCCGAGAATGCCGTCGAAGGTGGTAGTTGCTCCACCAGCGGTCGATGTAGCGGTGGCTGTAGAGGCATCAGCAGCTCCACGGCGGCTGCTGCTTTTGTTGCTGCTTTTTCTGCCGCTACTCGGGGCGGTCAAAGAGCTGCTCGGGGGTGTTGGCCTGGTGGCGGTAGAACGCGAGCGCATCAAACTGACATTGGTAGCTCCGGCGGCAGCAAATCGCAAGCCAGACGACGGGGCTAGCCGGTGAGGTTGAGGTTGTTGAGGCTGCGGCTGGTGTGAGGAGGGGTTGTTTCTAAGAGATACTGGCGGCTGATCGTGGTTTCTAGGAGGTAGATGTGGCGCCTGTTGGTTCTGCTGGCTCTGGCTCAGCTGCTGTTGATGATGCTGCGGGCTTAGGTCGTTGTTGTTGGCGTTGTTATTGTCGGCCAAGGCAAAGAAAACAGAGCGAGGCTGAGAATGGGACTGGCTACGGGAACGGGAAGTTGCGGTTCGGTACGGCAGCTGCCCGGAGATCGGTGGAACTTCGGGCCCTATATGTGAGGGCGTGTTTAAGGCGTCTTCCCGATCCGGGCGTGACTGCCCGTTTGAGCGCATCGGAGAGCCCATGGCGGGGGCAGCTTAGCGATATAAATAGCGGGTGATTATAGAGCTAGGGGTGCTGTGGCAGCAGAAACACAAAAGAAGAGCCGATCGTCGCTGAACTAGAGGGGGTCGAGACAGTTTGTCGGGAGATGGAATGCAGAAGCAATGCGCTAGGCGATATATCGTGCCCTCGCAGTGACAGATCGTGGACGGGACGGGCGGCCGGGACCGAAATGTGAAGTCGTCAGTCGTAAGGGTGTTATAATATGTGATAATTGCGACGCTGAGCTCCAGGGTTAGGCCAAAGGGACGATACAGCACAGCAAGAAGAGGTCGTCGCTGGAAGCTGGCGCGGCAGCAGGAACCTACAACCAAAGAACGAAGATGGGAGGTTTGTCCATGTCTTATATGACTAAGACAGACGGTTCGGTTATGGAATAATCGGACTTAGTGACAGCATCCCTGCATATATTTTGGTTATTTTGGTATTTCTTGATTTATTTGCTGGATTGCATAACAAATCGCCTCGTAGACAGAGATCCTGGACACAATCATATTCTTAGCAGCCTTAGCTTAGCTATCAATTTCTTGCGTTTTAGGCATGTTTTTCTATGCAGAGGCAAGATACCGCTCTAAAAAACGGCATATTACACAATATCATGGTTGTTTGTAGAGGCCCAAATCAAACCTTACACGATATATATGTTGACACTATCAGATGTATTTGTAGCCGCTAAAAAATCAGTGTTCAAACTTCCAAAGGCCTTAACTCACGGCAAAAGATAGGGAGCACCAAAGAGCATCAAGACAGACTTGAGCTTAGGCCGCTGAAGCATCAGTGGGTAGACAAAATGGACCATAATGTACCCAATATGAAGAGCATATAAAGCAAAAAGTCAACAGGTCAAGTTTTTTGTATGCAGGGGGCAGAGAGAAGAAAACTGCTAAATTGCAATGTCAGAAAGAAGAAGAAAAAAAGTAAGCTAGAGGCGAGCTTACGAATCGCAGAGGCAAAAAAGTTCTCCATACAAGTTTGATATTTCTTCAACTCCATATAACTAACCATGTCATATACAAATTATGAAATACATTGTAAAAGTTGATATTCAGAGATATACAACAATAGCACTAGTGTACATGTTCTCAACCAAAATATAAAAGAATAAAAAAACAAGGAACTGCATAGATCATGTCCTGCTCCAAGTCTTGCAAGCCAGGGTATACTTATTTCTTTTCTTGTCTTTGCTACCTTCAACATCACATCATGTTTATTCATGCTTTACTCTAGTTTTTGTGCTGACAAAATATAAGAAAATTAGCTCGATAACTGAGCAAGTCTGACATGACATCCTTTCTATTTTTCTCCTGCTTTTATTCCTAGATCCTTATTTCCTCCATGCTATGCATTTCATTCCTGTGCGTAGCTTTCTTTCACCGACTAACTATACAAACTACATCAAGAATACATCTTCATAGCTCTGTAGCTCCATAAGATAAATGAATTAAAAAAAAAAAAAAAAAAAAACATCAAGAATACACAGTTCGATCTATAATATACTAATGTCATGCTATAACTAAACAATTTTGATGCCTTTATGCTAGAAAATTAGCATCACTACGCCTATAAAATCCAGTGTGGAAACATAACACCACTATATCCAAGGTCTAATACAGCTCCAAATTCTTCTCCGCTTCCCTTCTGCATTGATCTGCACTGACAGGGGCTTCTTATTTTCTGTTCCCTTTCTTCCTCTCTCCTATAACTTTGTTGCTTTCAATATAGCTAGTTATATAAATATCACAGCTTGTTGATTTTTTCCCTAGAAAGGACAAGCCAAGCCAAGCAACCTAACCACGTCATTAAACTAAACTCTCCCCATGATCGACATCATTGATAGTACGGCGCATTCCAGCCAAGCTTGCTTTATTCGTAGTCATGTTTTTGTACTAGGCCAATATATCAGATAGACGCTGCCTTGTAAGGGCAAGAAAACAATTCATCATCAAAAGAAAGAATGTCACTGCCGCGGAGAGCCCTAGATTGAGTAGCGTATCACAAATGTCATACAAGGCTAATTTACTTGCTGCATCTACAGTATCATTCAACGAGCTAATGTTGTACATAGATTTCACATTTTAAGCTAAGATCTCAATATCCAAGACAGTATCAAGGATAGACAGTGTGAGTTATAGATAGTAATACAAGTTTATGATATCAGCAACTTCCTAACTCTGAAGTAAAAAACAAGGCCAAAGTGCCTCTTCTTGAATTCGTCTGACAGAAATCGAATATGCCGGTTCTGTGATCCTCCCAAGTCCCCTATACAATTAAGGTTCTTGTCATATTTATTGTTTCGTTCTCCTGCCTTTAGTCAAAGACAATCGCCGCCTTCACTGCACTCTTGTTTCTGATGCTCTCGAGTGCCTCACCCCATTGCTCCAGCTTGAACGTCTTGTTGACAATGCCCTCCGTCTTGACCTTGCCGGAATCAAGGTAGTCGATGGTAGCAGCTATGACAGAAGAGTTAGTGATAAGAACAAGAAAAACAAAGTTGAGGTCCTACTTACGGAACATGTATGTCTCGGAGAATGAGCCAATAATAGTGATCTCGTCACCAAAGATCTTAGCCGGGGGCCACGAAACACGCGCGGACTCCGAGTAAACACTATAAGAGATCGAACTTGTTAGCATCAGATACACAACGAGACTGCGTAACTACACGTCAGAGCATACCCATAGACAACCAGAGTGCCACCACGGCGCACATAGTTGATAGCATCTTCCAGGATCTTAGTCGAACCCGTCGCCTCAACAACGATATCGAAGCCGTATGGGTTGTTCTCCTTGAGTGCAGAGAACTGCGCCGCGGGATCTTCGCGTGACAGTTCGACATAGTTGTCCGCCGCATCCAGCTTCTTAGCCAAGTCCATCTTGAGGCCACCGGGCGCGGCAATGGTAACCTGGCAGCCACCGTTGTGGCGCAACAGCTGAGCCAGCATCAGACCAGTGGGGCCGGCGCCGAACATGAGCACGTGCGAGCCGAGCTTGGGCGAGATACGCTCGAGACCGTGGCAGGCGCACGATGCAGGCTCTAGTAGGGTTGCGTCCACGTCGCTTAGGTTATGAATCTTGAAGACCTTGCCGGCCGGGTACGCGCAGAACTCGGCAAAGCCACCGTCCATTGTCACACCGTGTGCTTCAAAGTGCTCGCACAGAAGCGGCTTGCCGCGGCGGCAGTAGAAGCATTCTTGGCACAGTTCACTGTTGTCTGCGGCTACACGGTCACCGATCTGGAAACCCTTGACTTTCTATAGTAAATGGGTTAGTATGAGGGTGAGGGTGAGGGTGAGCTGGTGAATGGGTAAGCATCTCGTAACGTACAGGACCAACAGCAGCGATGACACCAACGGTCTCATGGCCGGGAATCAAAGGGAATTTGGCAATGAACTCGCCCTCGTGGATATGCTATATTATGTGCATTAGTAATTTATCATTTTCGAATCGATTATTCGCTTTCTATTTACCAGATCTAAAAATGAAGAGTTAGCATTATGACTTTCACAAGACCTGAGGTTTCGGCCATGTGACAAACCCTAGTGGTAGGGTCTATCTTGGAAATGATTGTTATAAGCGAAAGATACGTTAAGCGACGGCAGCTGCGCTAAGAACAACCTTCCCTCCTACAACCCTCGGGGGGGTACCTTTGAGTTCGAGTACCTCCCCCTCCGTCCAAAGACGAATCTTTCCCCTTCGTCGTGGGTTTTTAAGAGCGACCAGCACATATTCCCAATGCTGCTGTCCATTCTTTTATCTTTTAGACGCTTGTCTTCATTGATGCATCGAGTTATGAGGCCTTGAGCCCGATTTTTCCTCTCTCGAGGGATGTTCTCACCAACAATCGCCCCTTTTCACCACACTCTCTCGCGATTGCTGGTCTCCCGAGTCACTACACTACAAAGCTCAGGGAGACACACTCATACTCGAAGGGCTACCTATTTTTGAAGGTTCCGGAAGCCCAACCCGCGGCGCGGGAGTCTTGTCGCTGTGCCTCTACCATCGTACCCGACTCGACTACGCCAATTTTCCTCTTTCGACACTCGATCACCAGCCTTGGAGGCGCGTCGGATGGTGCGGTCACCTGATGACGTGGATGGTAGCCCCACTTAGGGCTTGGGTGATGTCGTTTGAGAGTAGCTCCATCCCCTTGGGGAACCGGAGCCATGGCCCAAGGGTCGTCTTGATAGACGGCATCTTGGGTTCTTACAGTGGGGAACTAAACATGGCGACTTCAAGCCTATCACGTTAAGTTCCAGCACTGATGCACATGTCTCGTGTGCCTGTGGGCTCCCAGAGAGCCCACACATTTTACAAGGTGCCCCATAGCCCGGCACAGATGGTCGCAACCGCAGCCTCGGAACTCTGGACTTTGTTCTTGGGACTCCGCTGGGTGCGCTTCGGCTTTCAACCTTCCTCCGAAAGACACATTTTCTTGAAGACTTGTGTCCTCTTCGGTCTCCTTTAGGTGGGGACTCCGCTGCACAGCGCCCACCGTTCTGACAATTCGTTACACTGTAACAGTGACTCCAGTCACAACCCCCAGTGATGGTTCCCTCTATAACCACTAGGGTTATACAGGGTTCCACCACACCCTGTGTTTAGAAGCTAGGTACACAAGTAGTTAGTAGATAGACACCGTGCGCATGTCCCTTATGGTGATGGGTGGGAGCCGCGTCCCAATTTTATTGGCTCGACTCCCCCGCGCTCGTTAATAATAACAAATACAAATACAAAAGCTGCGCTAAGAAGCGTTCTTATCCCCTCTTACATATCTCTCGCATAAATCTCAAGCCACCCACTAGTAAGATAACGGGTATTTCAGAGTGCCTGTAGTATTGGCTACAGTTCGGGTGAGGAATAGGACTTATTGTGCTTTGGTTTCGACTTACCAGTTCCGCAGACACCGCAGGCCTTGACTTTGACGAGTACATCGTTGTCACGCAACGTTGGCAGAGGAACTTCAACAATCGACCAATCCTCGGGCCTCTCGTAGCTACAGATAAATCGTCAGTATATCAAGGTTTATATTCATGGGAGAGAAGGGGGGGCTGGTAGGGCGTACCGAAGCGCCTTCATAGTCTTAGGAAGTCCAGACATGTTGAGATATATAGAGTATAATGGATTGGAGTTGAGATGTAAGAAATAAAAGGTATAGAGAGCTTCTAGAAACTATGATGGGGGGGGAATATAACAAATAGTAGTGGGAGAAAGAGTATGTTTTAAACGCAAGATGCAGAGAACAGTTTCTTCTCTATCGCATCGAAAACGGCGTCTTGGAGAGGTCAGGACGGCTCCCTTTTATAGAGCTTGCCGTTGCCCACGTCTATCTAAAGAGACCAAGGCCGTGCTGAGCCGCCCGACAAAATGTCGCCGCCCGAGCTCTAATAAGCGTTGCGGAAAGCCTTAGTAAAACAAGCCAGCATTCCTCTGTCCTTCCTTGCTTCCCTTGTACTTCCCTTTGTGTCTTTCTTCCCCGTTCCGGCCATCTATGAGCAGACGATCTAGTGCTTGTCTTGGCTCTGTTTGGGGGTGTACTTCTGTATTTGCTCTCTTGGCCCTTGCCGTCTTCTGTGTTCAGTTGTCGTTGTCGGCTTCACCCCTCCAAAGATCGAGTTTGTTCCTTTGTTTTGTACTTATGACGACGTTTTACGGAGATCCTGATGCAGTTGCAGCCGCTCGTTGATTGCAAGCAAGCTTTTAGTCTTCCAGTTAGCGCTCCTTTGCTGTTGAAGCTTCTAGAGCTACTCAAGACTGCTAAGCAGCAAGGCTCCCAAAGGGTAACGGCCGTTTTACTACGGCATGGCAAAGCGTTTCTCGTGTGCTTCGTGTATAAAATCACAGATTTCCAAGTCGTATTGAAAGCCTGAGAGTGGGTAGGGCCGAATTCACTACTAACAACACTACAATCGATCAGTCAATACAAGAGAGACCATAAAGAAAAACAATAACAATAAAATAAAACATAAACGCTGGCCATGGGTCCAACGTTCCATCCGTTTGGCGGGAAAAACGCGTCAACAAAGTGGGACGTTGTTTGAAATAATGACGACACAAAAATGATACGCCGTTTTGTTTGGCACACGATATCCACAAATGTCCATATCCTTCTTCCGTCATTGTCCGAGCCTCCGAACGTGGTTGGTACGTTTCGAAGGATAGGCCCTATACAGATCTTTTTTGTCAGCTCCTTCTAGTACTAAGATTTATAAGTATTTACTAGCCATTGAAGCACGAACGAAAGACCCTTTTTTGATCTATTCTTTTAGCTCCAACAAACGGGCCGCTTGTTCATCTCTTCTCCAACAACCAATATCTGAACTTGCAAATATACAAACACAAGAAATCAGAGCATGGAACCTCCAAGATCAGATAATAGCTATTGTACGCACATCCAACAAGATCTTCGGTCTGGACTCCGCAGTATCTCGGCGTTTCTATCAACTTCTTTTTCTCCCTACCCCTGCTGACTGACTTCAATAATGCTTGATCCAAAACAACGCTGAGTAGTAACAGTGCGTTTGGTCTTCCTAGAACTTCCGTGACGTTTTTTTGACATACCAGCGTGCATGGTTGATTATCAATATTACGGTCACTAGATATACCTGATTTGTAGCATTGTTATGAATGTAAGAGCCCTATAATACCACTTATAGCCATAGGCTGACAAATTGCAATGGCTCGAACCATCATACCTCTGTTGAATCCATACAAATATTCTTTCTTAATATTTGATGCTCACCATGCTATACGATAGAAGAGGAAGGATAACTACTAGACATTATATTCTTGCTCATTATCCTATCTATTGTCCCTTTTAATCTCAACCCTGCTTCATTCTTTCTTATAAGCGCAATCTTTCTGCGTCTTGTTCTTTTGGCCCTTCTTTCACGAGTCATTTTGCTACCGTAGCATCATTCATTACGACAGCTACTTACATATGTATGGTCTTCGAAGTACACCAACCTCATTAAGTAGGCGAGGCCATCTTCTGATCAACACAGGATGCAACGCTTCCTTCTGAGCCGCGACATCGTAAAGGAGGAGCGGGCCTCCAAAAACTGATATTATCACTACCTTTACAGTATTTTGTATCAGAAAAAGGCCGCCTTACACTCTCTTTACCAGGATCTCCATCCCCGGTTTCTCCATTTACACAAATATATGCGGCTCCGAGCTCCAGCTCGGTCGTCCCCATTTGTTAAGAAACCCCAATGCCTTGTACATATGTATTAGTTTTATTATAGAATCCCCCGATTCTAATCTTCCCCGCCATCTCATGATCCTCATTAATCCATTGGCAAGAGTCATGAGAACTGACGCTGGTCACGGACACAGTTGTCTGTTCTTTCTGTGCTTTCAATGCTGCTCTGGATGTAGAAGAGATGAAATAAAAGAGGGGGAAGCACCAATTGCGTGCTTCTTTATTCCCTGACAATCAAGCATATCATGGTTTAGTATGTGCCTCAATAATACCATGGAGGCGGGGAATTAACTAAGAGAAAGGAATCACCGGCTTTTTCAAGTCAAGAAAGAAGGCCCAAGCATAAGAATATTATATCTATATCTACATTAGTATTTGGGGTTTCTTGCTCTCCATACTTTATTACGTGGGGAATCATGCATTATGTGGAGATGTGGCTCCCAACTATAGTAGAATGTCATGTTATTATTCAATGTATGCTTTCAACTCAAACGACATTTGAAGGCTATTCGAACCAAAAGGCAACTACATACAACTTGAGATAAAAGCATTGGCATTTCTCCCAGCCCATCTACTATCTGCTGTTGGGTCCCACTCATATCTACTGAGTTTATCAACTAGTTCAAGGCATCACATTCGATCTTTCCGAGTAACAAACACAAACCTTGATTGATAGGTTACTAGTTCATGTCGCTGTTAATTATGTCCTTAATGTAGACAAAATCGAATCCTATAAAGTTTGAATATCATACTCAACAAAGGATAGGGCTATCGTGTGTGAAGTTAGGGTTTGCACGTAATTTACCCCACCTAATGTTATATGTTGCACGTAGTCTAAGATCTGCTAACCGACTCAAAACATTTGCTAGGGTTTAAAAGAGGTGCCATCTAGATTTCCCTGCTTGTACCCCTCGGCAAATGGTAAATTTTCGACGTCATATATACATTGAGCTTGATATACGATTGAAATTTTGCTTTGATTTTCTTTTTTGTTTATCCAATTTTGTTCATTTACAGCGTCCTGAAGATGTCATCGTTTATGCTGAGTACTAATAACCTGTTGATACTCCATTTTGTGCCTCATCGCGTTAAGATACTTTTTGAAGGTCAATGCATAGCTTTCAATGCCTTATTCAGCTCGCGTCCTTTTAGGAAAACAAATACAAATGAACGCCTTGTTGCTTTTGGGTACTGGTTCACCGTTTTATCCCTTGTATAGTGATAGACAAGAGACAAATATAAGTCGAGAGAATAAAGATAAGAAAAAAAAGGAGGCAAATATAGGTGTTGCTTGTGGAAAATATGCCATTTTTTTGATGATCCCGAGGTGAAGCCTTTCTAAAAACTCACGCTTTTTTACCCTCACGCAGGTCGTCACGCGAGGAGACACTTGACTAGTACAGTGTACAGTTCCTCTACTGATACACTCATGGCAGAGTAGTACATATATTCTATCGTGTCTGATGCCAAACCCAAAGAAACCGTCGCAAAAAAAAAGAGCCCGTTATATTAAGAAACTCTATATTTACGAAGGAGGAGCGGCACGGCCACGGCCCATACCACCACGGCTAAAACAAGGAAAGGGAATGTTAGTATGTAAAATAGTGCATTCGTCACGTACGGCCAATGTCATTGTACTCTGAAGTCGTGCTCGTTCGTTCGTATCGATCTGTACCGAGAAACGATATCGTCCCCAAAGATAATGTAGTTGGCTCGTAGGTTGGGATATATGTGGGTGTAAACGTACAACTGAGGAGCGTACTCGCCGGGAGCAGCACCCTCCTTGCCCTCGCCAGCATCTCTGCGGCGGTAGCCACCCTCACGGTCACCACGGCCACGGCCGCCGAAGGGTCTGCGCTCGCGCTCACCCTCGGGAAGCATTCCCCGGGGAGGAGCGTGCGAACGCTGCTGCTTGATGTGGGTGGTGGGAACGATCTCAGCGGGCAGGTGGAGCCACTCGCGGAGGTAGTCCAGACCCTCGGGGGTGAGGGTGTAGTAGTACCACTGCCACGAGAACTGGGTCTTGACGTAGCCCTTGGAGTTTAGGGACTGCATGGCCTTGATGACGAACAGGTTCTTGGTGTCGATATCGGGGTGCTTGGCCAGGTTGTAGTCCTTGGGGGCCACGAGGACACCCTCACGGAAGAGGTACTGCATAAAGAACACATGTTAAACTATTTGTCCATCGCTTCGTTGTTGCATGTGCTTGTAATTTGATTCGTATATATATTTTAATCGAGCTTTCGGTAATCGGCCATTAAGGTTCGCGTGGCGTTTGGGTATTTGATTTCGTTATCGGATAGTATTTTGCATTTTGCACTCGGTTTCGGTTCTTCTGATTTGTTTTTTGTCGTCGAAAAATATTTATGGTTCATGTCGTTTGAATGTCGTTGCTCGCTGAAACTAGAGGCCGATGCGCGAAAGTCGAAAAATATATATTCTGAGTCAAATAAACACGAGGGCATTACGTACCTCGTGGATCTGCTTGCGTTCAGCCTTGGGAATGAGCATCTTGGCGGTGGTTGACTATTCGGTAGAGTGTACGACGATATGTGAGGAGGGAAAGTCTGAATGGTGTTTTGCGCAATGATCAGAATGGATCACTTTTGTGTGGGTGGAAAGCCCTACATAGACCGTGGGACAGGAAAATCGTCCCGCTTTGGAATACACTTAATTGGATATTTTCTGTGGACGTGGCGTTGGCCCACACGTGATCCGGAACTTAAAGTGGCGCTGCTCGGCGTGGCGTCATAACTGGGGCGCTCTATCTGCCAAAAATGTTGCCTTCAAGATCCACTTTTTGGGTCTAGGCTGCCCATCGCAAGGCTATTTGGAAAACAGGATTTGAGCGGTGTCAAGCTTATCTTATCACTAACTTCTATTCTTGGTTTTGCGACCGTCATCTGAGAAATTCACTTTACCTCAGGCTGCAACTTCATCTGTCAAGTTTCAACCCCATCTAATCAACCTCGCAGCACTCATCGCATCTACGATTGATACATCTACGACTGGTATACGCTTTCGTCACGACTGGTCTTCAATTGAATTGTTTGATTTCATCGAATATCGACTCAATTTGTCCACTACTTGCCCACCAACACACCACACATCACGTACTACACAACATTTGACATGGCGCCTTCAAAGATCAACGTACTGGTTGCCAACATTGCCGGCCTCGGCCTGCCATCTACAGTTGTTCTCCCCATCGACCGCGACTCATCAGGTAACGACCTTTGGCAACAGCTTTCAGAGCGTATTCCCATCGACTTCGCCAAGCGTCGTTACATTCTATCAACTCTCAAAAATAACTCCATCACTCCTACTTCGGCCATTTGCTCCTACCTCGACAGCGAAGATGATGAGATACTCTCTCTTCGCCTATGGAGTCCCCTATGTGGTGGAAAGGGTGGTTTCGGCTCCCAACTTCGCGCCGCCGGTGGCCGCATGTCCTCCAAGAAGAAGCGCGGTCAAGAAGACGACAACGGTTCTAGCCGTAACTTAGACGGTCGCAGAATCCGCACCGTCAACGAAGCTAAGGCACTGGCTGAGTATCTCGCGGTCAAGCCTCAGATGGACCAGCGCCAGAAGGAACTGCGCCGTGAGCGTCTCACCAAGGTCGTCGAAATGGCCGAGCGCCGCACAGAAGAGATCAAGAACGGAACTGGAAAGGGCCGCATCAGCGAGCAATGGATCGACAACAAAAACGAATCGAATGAGCGTACTAGACTCGCTGTCCTTGCCGTCATGGACAAGGGCACATACACCGACAACCTACTGGGCACTTCCCAAGGTTCTCAGTCAAGCGCATCGAATGATGCATCATCAGAAGATGACTCTATTTCGAAGAAGAAGACGGATGAGTCAGATTCCGAATCCTCCGAGCGCCAGGCTTCATCATCCAAATCCAAGCCCACCGAGGGTACGAAGACTTTCTTTGGATTTGATGAAGATGACGAGTTTATGAGCTCCGATGGTGAATAACTGTCAAAATTTACGACGAACCCTTTTTTACTATAACCTCTTGACATCGTAGTCAACTTTACTTTCATTTCATGTTTTTTTTTTCCTATCTATCGACCGGAGTTTGGAATTGGACATCGATATCACGGCAACATTTTTTTCTTATGGGGATTTGGGATTGGAGCAGGGCAATTTATTTCGACAAAGTCTAGCGTCTACAGCACACCGACAACACTAAATGCAATTTACAAAGCCTACACAACACATCTTTTTTTCCAATTGAAACCTGTTATCGTGTATAATCATATACATAGAATCTGCATGTATGCAAACGCTAAGTGACTCTTTAGACTGGCTAATCATGTACTTGTAGTTTAGGATGACACCGGGCGTTGGGAACTATTTGTCTTTGATTTGCACACCATCATGTGACAAATGACTACACCTTGGCAAGGCGATCATTATTTTCCTGCACTCAACTTAGATACCGACTTTCACTGGTGGATATATTCTAGTAACGGACATTGAAGAAACTGAAACTGTAATTGGAACGATTATGCTCAGTGAAGTACATGACTTATTTCTGTTTACAAGTCTAACAAATGCAATTAATTGAACTAAGAGCAAGCCAATTTACTTACACGTCGAGGCGACCGGGGAAGGTGCCAGCCTCTAAAGTAAAGAGTTAGTATATAATCTTGAACCACAATATGATGTTGTTGATACATACCACGCTGCTCCTCCCAGCGGTTGTACCAGGAAGAGGGGCATAGAGAGCGGTAGGCCAGGTAGAACTAATAGATATGGTTTGTTAGTAACGTAGCTTGTAGACTGATATATGAACAGTTGCCAGTGCTATGGCTGGTAACGTGAGCCACATAGATGGTGCGCTGGGCGTATTTCTAGTATAGCAAGCCATTGGACGTCGAAACGTGGTCAGGAAGATGGGAGAGATCGTTCGTACCTGGCGGCAGGGAGCAAAGTCCTCGCCCTTGGCGTTGATGCACTTATGGTAATCAACATAGTTTTGCCAGCAGTGCTTGGTCTGGTTCTGGTTGGGGAAGCGGGCGTCGACACCTATGCGACAGAGATGGGATGTTAGACATTGGACGATACGTTAAGGTGATAATAATTGGAGTAGCGGAACGAGACGATGGGTAAAAGGATTGCGGAGACCAGGTGCGGCATCACGGCGGGATCGGAAGTGTCGCGGGATCGAGATCGGAGGGGACGGCAGTGCGGGAAATGAAAGCCGTAGACTCGAGGAAGCGAGGCAATGTAAAGTGTCTATAGCTACTTTGTATCGACATCTCATTGTGGATTTATATGGAGGATTGTCCACTCACCAGCTACAGAAAGATGGGTTAGCCTTGGATCAGATCATGTCACCAGAACACCAAAACACAAGCTGTGGCGGCGCCAATTGGCGGATAACGATGGGAAGTTGGACTTCAGATAGAATTTGTTTTGCACTTACCAGTGACAAACTTGAAGGGCTTGGTAACGTCGCCGGACTCGTCAGACATTTTGGCGGTTATTGGCGCAAAGACAATTGGTGATATAAGGTGGGTAAAGAGGTTGAAAAAATAGAGGCAAGGCTCAGCAAAAAAGAGGTTGTAAAAGCTAATTGCAGACTTGCAGCAAAGATACAAAGCAACAAAGGCCGAATGGGATCTTGTTATCAGCCAGTAAAACGTCGAATCAGGTAAACAATTTTGGTGATGGAGTAAGGAACGGGGAAAATTATTTTGCGCCTCAATTCCCAGGCCGCCACAAACAACATACGAAAGAAAGCAAAGCGAATTGATAAAAAAGCGCAAGCGGAACAGGCCAAGTCAAAATCCAACGCCGCAGAAAAAGCCAAATGATGCTAAATCAGGCCACTTGCTAGGGCTGCCAAATTAAGAGTGCTAGGCTTCTGATTAATATTACTATTAGCATCGTAGTAAAAGGCTGAGCGGAAAAAAAAACAATAGGTACATAGTAGAAAATGGGCCAAACAGCGATGATGGCCACTGAGCCGACCCAGTAAAGAGCCAAAACCACCCAATCGCAGGGCAGCATCGGGCTTTTCTGGCTGGCCATAGTGACTTTTTCTTGGGCTGGGTCCATCTCCACCACCACATTTCGAACTTCTTTCCCGAATTCCCAATTGTCAATTTCGATTCACGTCGTTTCCGTTTATACTAGCAAGAAAAGGACTCTCTTCTTTCCTCTCCACACATCACAATGTACGCTACTCTTGGCCTCCGTATGGTGCGCCAGACTCCCCGTCTGATGCGCGCGGCTCCCGTAAGTTCTTAATGCTCGAGTTTCCTTGTTGCTCGTTTGATGCTGCTGCTGCTACCTTGGCGATATGGTTGATGGCCGTTGCCGTTGCTGCTCATAAAGCGAATAGACTTCTGGTCTGATGTTGGCGTGAGGTCGGCACATCTACGGCCAATTGGCTCGTCAACCCAGTCTTCAATTGCTATCTGCTTATAAGCTGCTGCATTGTGTTACCTCGAGAGATTCTTCCTTGTCAGATAGTAGCTAACCGCAATTGTTTAATTCATAGGTTGAGGACCAGGCCGGTATGATCCCACCCTCCCTCCGCAGCTTTGCTGCCCCGATATTGGCCGTAGAGCCATAGCACCCCTTTCGTGATATGTTTTCGACCAAGTTTGCTAAACCAATTGCTTTTAATATAGCCCACGGTGTCTCCGCTAGACTCCGCAAGCTGAAGAACATCCCTCCCGAGCTGTTCCCTCTCGGTATGTCAGATCCTCATCTCTGATACACTTGAGATGTAGCCTCACATGCTAACAACTACATAGGTATCGTCGTCGCCTTCGCTGTCGGCGCCGCCGGCTACTCTCTGACCCGCCACCTGCTGACCGACAAGACCATTCGTCTGTCTCGCTCCGGTGGTGATGCCAAGCCCAACGATAGCCATCACTAGATACTCACCTGATTACCCTGGGTGTCATATTTAGTCTAATTTTTTGCTGTGTTCGCCCTTTTATGGGCAAGATAGAGAGAGGGTGATGAGAATCGGGCCAGGACCGGCTATCATGCTTCTGGAAGCCTAGGTACGATCCTGGAACCATATACCATGGACGAGCCATCATTGGATGAGCTGAAATTAATTTAATGCTTATTCTTTACCCAAAAAAAATTACAGCCGTGATATTCCCATTCATTCATACTAGTTACCGTAGACGGAGCATCTTAAGTGATAAGGCTTACTAAAGTTCGAAAAGCAAAAATGATGTGGTTTTGATATTAAAAGAGTAATAAATGTACGCCAATGTTCCGCAACGCCAACGCCATTGCTATGAGACTAAGGAGACAAGCCATGTGATGCGAGAGACTAGGTATATGAAGAGAAAAGCAAGATATTCAAAACAAATAAAGTCGGTGTATAAGGCCCAGCTCACAGAGGCTTAGGGCCAGCTACATCAAGACCCTCAAGGCCTTGCATAGGATCACCACCAGCTGGCGGTTCTTCTGCTTCATCTTCAGCAGCATGCTTGGACAGCCATCCTTCCTATGAGATGTTAGTACCTTTACTAGCAAGAGAGGAATTGGGCCTGAACGTACCTGTTCCCAGACAGCAGTCTTGCTTCCTAGGCCTTCAGTTGTGCTCTTGGGGACTTTGGCAACAGAACATTTGATTACCTTGCCAAAGAGCTCGGATTGGTCCATGTTATCGATAGCCTCCTTGGCATCATCGACATCCTCGAATTCAACGTAAGCAAAGCCGCGATTCTCTGGTGAGGGCTGCGAGTCTGAGTTCTTGTTTGGACGGTCATCCTTTGGAACGTTGACCTCGACTATTTCACCAAATGGGATGAAGGCATCGTGGATATGCGTCGCATTGACTGCTGGGGCTAGACCGCCAACGTGGACGGTTGCCTTCCATCTTGAAGATTCAGCCATCTATGGAAAAAAAACAGTAGGATATGAAGACGAAATAATCAAAAAAAGGAATATAAATAGCGAATCAACGGTGTAAGTGCAATCAACGACGTCGTAAATCTTCATGTAAATGTAGCACTGGCAGCTTTGCCTGCAAACGCATCTGAGGTAGATATGTGGTCACGTGCTAGCAGATTGGCAGATGTCAAGAACCCAAAGCGCTATCTGCCAGGTGGCGGAAACCAAGGTGGGGCATCCATGCTAGTCCCTGAGCTTCAGAAGCAAACAAGCCTACACTAGCCTCCAGAGTAGCTGCTGCAATTGGCGGGTGGGACTTGCCTTGACTGCCTGTGCAATCTGGCTTCAAATCCCACTTTTAGATTTAGAGCGCTTGAATAGGAAGCCACCAAAGACAGAAATCAACGACATTGTTTAGATCACGATCTTGCATTGTTTTGTAGCCTCGCCCTATCTTGTTTTCGGTTGCGTTTTCTTGCATCTTTTGCCGGTTTCACGAGGCCGTAAGTTTCATTTTTGCTGTCTGGACTGCATCAATTCTAACTTGCCGCCGTCAATTGGCTGTTGCCGTTCTTCAAAGCCGATCCGGAAAGCTATAAGCAAGCTGGCTGCATCATCGCCCCCATACATGAACTGACACATAAGAGTTTACCACCTACATCCACAACAATCACACTTATATCGATTCACGGCGGCTATACCAACTAAGTTAAACTCGCCGCCAATCTTTATCTCACTGCCACAATGGTCCGCCTCCGCGAGATTCAGCGTACCGCGGCCTTTGCTTGGTCGCCCGGCGCAGCCAAGCCGCTCGTGGTCACCGGTACCCGCGCCGCTGCTGTTGATGCCGACTTCTCCGACGACACCAAGCTCGAGATTTGGGACCTGGACCTGGACAACTTCGAGTCCAATGTCGAGCTGCAGCCCTTGGCCAGCATTACTTCCGATTCCAGGTAAGCCTACATGCCGGCATACATACATGTCCGCTTGCCAAAAAATAGCACCTTTCTCATCAGTATATCCCTCCCTCGCTAGATTCTTCGATGTTGCTTGGGGCCAGCCCGACGAAAAGTACCCCAATGGAATCATTGCCGCAGCCCTAGAGAGCGGTGTTCTAGATGTCTACGATGCTTCAAAGCTCATTGCTGGTGCATCTGCCGAGGACTCGCTCATTGCGCGCTCGACCAAGCACAGCGGCCCCATCAAGTCTCTACAGTTCAATCCAATAAAGTCACACTACCTAGCGACCGCCGGTGCCAAAGGCGAGCTCTTTGTCTACGATATTAACGATATCTCATCACCCTTCCGTCTCGGCGCCGCTACTGCCCGGCCCGACGACCTAGAGTGCGTCGCATGGAACCGCAAGGTGTCACATATTCTGGCCACTGGTAGTGCAGGCGGTTTGGTTACTGTCTGGGATCTCAAGACTAAGAAACAGTCTGTAACACTAAACAACAACCGCAAAGCTATCAGCGCTATTGAGTGGGATCCCAACTACTCAACCAAGCTTATCACTGCCTCGTACGATGACAGCACCCCCGTCATCTACATGTGGGATCTTCGCAACTCTAATGCTCCCGAGCGCACTATGCAGGGCCATGAACAAGGAGTTTTGTCTCTATCGTGGTGTCCCCAGGATCCTGAGCTATTGCTTTCCAGTGGCAAGGACAGCAGAACGTTGTTGTGGAACCCCCAGACCGGCCAGCTTTATGGTGTCTTTGAAGAGGGCACTAACTGGAACTTCTCAGCCAAATTCAACCCTCACAACCCCAACTTGACGGCGACCGCCAGCTTCGACGGCAAGATCGTGTTCCAGACTCTCCAAAATACCAATGCTCCCGCGCCAGAGGCTGCTGTCGCAAGTGGTCTCGATGGCGAGGACTTCTTTGCCAGTGCACAGACGCAGCCCAAGGAGACATTCTTCACTCTACCAAAGGCCCCCAAATGGATGGAACGACCTATCGGTGCCTCTTTTGGTTTCGGTGGTAAGCTGTTAGTCTTCAAGCCGTCTGCCGAGGGTGCTCGTTCTTCCAAGGTCATCATCACTCAATTCTCAGCCGACACCGAAATCGCAGCTGCTACCGACAAATTTGAAGAGTCTCTAGCTGCCGGCAATCTGGCCGAGATTTGCACTAGCAAAGAAGAGGCTTCTGCATCTGAAGAGGAGAAGGCTGACTGGGTCGTGATTAAGACTCTATCTAGCGACAATGTGCGGGACCGCATTATCAAACTCCTAGGCTTCACCAACGAAGATGTTGTCAACGGTGTTGAAGCAAAGAAGGCAGACGAGAAGGAGGCCGAGTCCAGCGACGAGAAAAAGAAGGACGAGGATGACGACGACTTCTTCGGTGGTGCTGATGACGATGGTGAGCTTGACGAGGATGACTTCCTTGCTAATCTCTCGGCTAGCAAGAGCACCAAGACTGATAAGCCATTCTTCCTGTACAACGAAAACGAGACTGAGATCGAGCAAGATATTACTTCCGCCCTGACTCTGGGAAAGTTCGAGAAGGCTGTCGACCTATGCGTTGGCGAGAAGCGCTGGGCTGATGCCTTCGTGATCGCCAACTGCGGCAACACTGCGCTGGTTGAAAAGGTTCAAGCCAAGTATCTCGCTGAGCAGGATGGCAAGCCTAGCTATATCCGTCTCCTTAGCTCTGTCATCGCCAAGAACTTGTGGGATGTTGTGTACAACGCCGATCTGGATGACTGGAAGCAAACCATGGCTGCTCTCTGTACATACTCTGCGCCTACAGATTTCTCAGATCTCTGTGAGGCTCTTGGTGACCGCATTCTAGAGTCGGGCGAGCGCAAGGATGCCTCTTTCTGCTACCTCGTGGCCTCGAAGCTGGAGAAGGTAGTCCAGATCTGGATCTCCGAGATGGAGGAGGCTCAAGAAGCCGAACTGAAGGCGCCCAGTGAAGACACCAGCTTTTCCATCCATGCCCGCGTGCTCCAGGCCTTCATCGAGAAGGTTACCGTGTTCCGTGCCGTGACCAAGTTCCAGGACAACGGCAAGGCCGACACTGAGGACTGGAAGCTGGCCTCGCTATACGACAGGTACACCGAGTACGCCGACCTTATTGCCGAGCAAGGCAAGCTGAGCATTGCCCAGAAGTACCTGGACCTGCTGCCTACCGTCTACCCTGCCGCCAACATTGCCCGCGAGCGGGTCAAGCTTGCGACTTCCTCGACCAAGCCTGCTGCCGTCAACACTACTACTACCAGCAGAAGAGGATTGCCCGTGCGCCAGCCTGCCGCTCCTGTTGCGTACCAGCCCGTGTCATCGCATGTCCAGGCACCCTCACTGTCATCTAACCGCCCGGTTTCACGCAGTGCCAACCTTTATGCCCCAGCTGGCCCCAACATCATCGGCGGCTCGCCTGTGGCCACGGGTCCTCCGGCTGCGGTCCCCTTGAACTCTTACGCCCCCGCGGCGCCTTCTGCTGCCCCTAGCAACCCCTATGCGCCTCCGGCCGGCGCTTATGGTGCTAACCCGTCTGTTCCTCAGTATGGAGGCTACACTCCTACTGCTGCAGCCCCTATTTATGGAGCGCCGCCTCAGAACTTCTCGGCCCCTCCACGCAACACGCCTCCCGCCGCCAGCATCGCTCCTCCGTCCAAGGCTAAGAACATGACGGTCTGGAACGACGTGCCTATGGTGACGAAGCCTCCCGTACGCAAGTCGACGCCCAACACCAAGCCAGCCCCCATTACTTCGCCCTTCCCCAACGGTCCTTCTATGACTGCTCCTCCGCCTGTCAGCCCATATGGTGTTAGCCCTGGATCTTCGTCCACGCCACCTCCGCCTCCAAAGGGTCCTGCCGGCGCAGGACGGGTGACGTCGCCTCTTGCTAGTACTCCCCAGAACGGATTCCAGCAGGGTCCTCCCCGCCCGTCTTCGACTGCTGCTAGCACCTATGCGCCTCCCCCTGCGGCTGCTGCTGCTCCTCAGATGCAGGTTCCTCGTGTGAACTCACCATACAATGCTCCTCCTCCCGCAGCTGCTCCCCCTACCAACCGCTATGCCCCTGCCCCTGCAGCTCACACCAACCAGCCTCAACTAGCAGGAATGATGGCCCCTCCTCCTCAAGCTGGTATCCGTCCCCCACCTGCCAACCCATACGGCCCTCCTCCAACTATGGGTGCTCCTAGCCCCTATGGTCCTGCTAGCTTCCAGGCTCCACCCGCCGGCTACCAGTCGGCTCCCCCGCCAATGGCTGGCCCTCCTATGGGCGGTCCCCCTATGGGCGGTCCTCCTCAGGCGTCTCGTACACCGGTCGCACCTCCACCACGTGCTGGACCCCCTATGGGAGGTCCTCCCCAGGCCAGCACCCCGTCTCAGGTAGCTCCCCCACCGATGGGTATGGCAACGCCTCCTCCCCCGACGATGGTGCCCGTGTCAGCGTCTCCAAACGACAACAAGTATCCCAATATCCCTTCCAACGCTCTACATTTAGTAGAAATCTTCACCCGTGATATGAAACGGGTGGCTGCTTCGGCGCCTGCTACATACTCAGCTCAGGTTAAGGACACACAAAAGCGGATTAACATTCTGTTTGACGCACTTAACAAGGGTGAGCTTGTCAAGCCCGATACAATTGAGCAGCTAGTTGCTCTAGCTGAAGGTCTGGATGCCAAGGACTACGGTACTGCGCAAGGTATTCTCGGTGACATCCAAAACAACAAGCCAGATGAGTGTGGCAAGTGGGTTGTAAGTATTCTTCTAATTCGGTGTATAACTCTCAAATGCCATGTACTAACATGGAACTCTACAGATTGGCGTGAAGCGTCTCCTCAGCATGAGCAAAGCCACTCCTTAAGCTTAAGTATGTCTTTATATAAAAGGCGTGTTTTAGCTATAGAGAAGATTATGTGTTTTTCTTTCTTGTAATACTGAGCATTGCAAATCCAGGGCTATAGTGCACGTAGTGACTTCGTTAACCATACGGGCTTTAATAGGTTGGACACTTGCAATACAAAAACAGGAAATGTTAGATATAAGGTTATAGGGCGAGGACGACTAAGCCCGACTTTTGCGGATCGCTAGCATATGGATTCACAGTTGTTTGTTTTATTAGCATAATGGATTGGTCATTTGTCTACGTTTGTGTGTCTAGTTCATTGCTGTAAAGTTTACATGATGTATGAGTGATATGTTCAATTGTATAACAGCGTTAAGATGCTGATATGTGCTAACCCTAACCCAGTTTTCCCCCGATAAGATTAGCGATGCAGAGCTGTTTGGCGCATATGACACAACCCGCCATGTGGCAGGAATTATTTGGCTATTCGAAGTTGTGACCACGATTTGATATAGACGAACGCGAACAGATAGCCTGTTTACTAGTGAATCTATATTTATTATCTTCAAGTGGCCTCGGACGTTTCTTGTAAACTTTGTTTATCTTTATTACTATCAATATTAGAAATTCTTAGCTAGAAACAGCAATTGCGATTTCTGGACGACCCCACGTTCTGCCAATATTTTCATCGATTTTCTATTTCTGTCTTCTCTATTTCTTCCCAACATTCTAGCTCGCCACGCTTCAACTCCATCAACGACCCAAATCACGACATTGTCTCTACTTCACTAGCTCGCTCCTTCTTTATTACTTCCAACAAAAGAGCAATACTAGAGCAAATGGACGCATCAGACGCTGACGCCGCTGCTGCTCGGGCACTCGAACAAGCTCGCCTCCGCAAAGAACGTCGTGCAGCCAAGATCCGTGCCGGCGGATCATCGCGGCTCAACAAGATCACTGGACTCAGCGGACGACGTAGGTTTCCCAAACCCACCTCCAACCATTTATTCTTCCATCACCAACAGCACAAGCTAACCTCTCTTCCATTTATAATAGCGGCCGAGGACGAAAATGTCACTTCGGCAGTCTCGTCAGGCACAGATTCTGTAGCAGTTTCCGGTCCAGCTCCGGCTACGCGTCCTTTAACGAACAGTGAAGATCCCGACGAAGTCGATATTTCCATCCATCACTACGAACCTTCTCGGACGGGTCGGCCGCCGATTCCGGCTTTTTCTCCTTCGCCTGCGGGTTTCGCTGCGGGGCCTGACCCAACCGGCGCTAATAACATGTCTGAAGCCCAACTACGCAGTCTAATGCTTGGTTTGGATCCTGCTGCCACTGGTGGCGCTGGTGCTGGTGCTGGTGGTATGCCTGGGTTCCCAGGCATGGATGGCGATGCGGCTGCTGATCCGTTCGCTATGCTGCAGCAAATGCTCGGTGGTGGTGTAGGAGGCATGCCTGGGATGGCTCCTCCTCCCGAATCGACACCTGTCTCACGTAGCGCCTCGCTCTTCCGTATCCTACACGTCCTATTTGCTCTCTTCCTCGGCCTCTTCATCGCCCTCAAGACCCCCTTCACAGGCGCTCTCTCGCAACGACTCGATCCAAACCTTGACTTCTCCGCCCTCTCCTCTCCTTCTACAACTGACGATTCTTTCGCTACTGCTACTCCCTTACGTTCGCCTACTGATCTCTTATGGATGTTTGCAACTGGCGAGGCTGTGTTGCTTTCCGCTCGTTACTTTTTGGAAAAGAATTCGCCGGCTGCTAGTATCCCCGGAATCCTCGGTACTGTTCTCGGCTTTTTGCCGCCGCATATTGGCGGTTATATCAGACTGTTGATGCGATATGGCCAGTTCTTCATGACGGTACGGAACGACATCATGTTGAGTGTCTTTGTTCTAGGCGTATGCTCGTGGTCAAGGGCATGAATAAGTTTCTTCATATAGGTCTTTATATGTTTAGCTTGTGCTTTTTTTTGTTTTGCTTTTTGTTGATACATAATAATATACAATCATCTGGTTATATTCAATCTTTGCATGATCATAATATACCTAACTAGTGCACATGCAAACTTTGGCATAGTAAAGGAAATTCAACTCAATATCACTCAAAGTATAATATATATTGTGTATATTGTAACTCAAACATAGGTTTCTCTTTTTTTGCTACTCCAAAACTCCCTAAATGCCATAACAAAACATATAAGAAAACATGATTAAGGAAAAGAGCAATAATATCCATAGAGTAAATCAAAAAAAGAAAAAAAAATTGACAAAAGAACAGAAGATAAAAAAAAAGCTGACCGCAGAATTTGCCAATCAAAAAAATAGTGTAGTGAAAACAACGAAGTTAGGTTTGAAACAAGGCAAAGAAAACTCCTCTACTAAAGTTGAAATTCCAAGAGGAGTTGTCGTAGGAATGAACAATTGGTAAATCGCAAAGAGGTGGCTTTTATGATAAAACGAGGAAGAAAAAAAAAGTCAAAATCGTGATACACGTATTATTGCATGAGGAGCGAGGAAGAGATGAGGCAATGCTATTTAAGCAGAGGTCTCTTCGACACGGGCCTTCTTGGCTGAAGGAGCATCAGCAGTATCAGCGGAGCGCTTGCCGGGGCCGTGGACGACGGTCTGGCGCTCATCCTCAGTCATGTTGTCCAGAACGTGGTCCAGGGAAGACATGGTCTTGCCCTCATTCAGACCCTTGTAGTAAGCGTGGATAATGGAGTCGACATCATCCAGACCAATGGAGCGGATATCGGCCATCTTCTTGATCATGGCAGTGCACTCCTTGTAGTGGGCATCGGTCATCTCAATGTCCAGCTGGGCAGCACGGTCCTTGATGGAGTTCCAGCCGGTCAGACGAGAGGCAACGTGGATGTAGCGGGTCAGACCAAAATCGGCGGGGTTCAGAATCTCGTAGGTGCTGGGGTTGTTGAGGATAGCCTTGGCGTGGATACCAGCCTTGTGGGTGAAAGCGCAGAAACCAGTGATGGGGTTGTTGAAGGGTATGTTGACGGAGACGGCATCGGCGACCAGCTCCTCGACCTCTTTCAGCTTCTTCAGGTTGTACTTGCTCTTAGTGTACTCGGGGGCGGCAACGACCATGCGGGCGAAGAACGAACCCAGGGGGGTGATACCGTTGCGCTCACCAATACCCAGAACAGAGGTATCGACGTGAGTGGCACCACCCTGCAGAGCAGTGTAGGCGTTGGCAACAGCGCAGCCGGTGTCGTTGTGAAAGTGAGTCTCAATGTCGCAAGAAACGACACCACGCAGAGTACGGACTAGGTCGTAAACCTCACGGGGACCGGCGCAACCAACGGTATCAGCGATACCGACACGGTTCACACCGATCTGATCAACGGTGGAGTATATGGCCAGTAGATCGACCAGGTTGCTGCGGAAAGAGTCCTCTGACGAGAAGCGGATCTCAATGCCCTTGCTCTTAACGAAGTTGATAACCTCAATGGCGGTGTTCTTGATGTAGGTCATGTCCTTACCGTGGGAGTGCTCCATCAGGTAAGAAGAAGTACCGATAACGACATCGACACCGTCGACACCAGTCTCGACGGCAATTCTCGCATCGTCCATGTTGCACTGCTGAATGTTAAAATTTGGCACTCTCAATATGGCATATGTGAGGGGCACTTACGCGAATGTGAGTCAGGATCTTGGCCTTAAGGCCGAGCTTGCAGATGGCCATGCAGTCATCGCGGGACTGAGGAGACGCAGCAGGGCTGGTCAGCTCAATGTAGTCGACACCTACATCATCAAGGGCCTTGGCTGTAGAATTTGTTAGTTTCTTGTTCCGTATTCATACTTATGGCGTATGGTGTGGTGGGATAATATGTACCAATCTCAATCTTCTTGGCTATAAAAATATTAAAAAAAAAGTTGTTAGTAACGCGTATTTCACTAGCATCTGATTGGCGTATGCTTACCAGTGTCGAAGTAGGCGTTGGCAAACTGCTCGCCCTCACGCAGAGTCGACTCGATCTAAAAATGCAAAAGACTGGTCAATGTCGTGGTCTTTGGTTGGTTCGCCAATTGGTTGCCGAATTCGATGAAGGGTTCCGGATATGCAGTGTATCCTTCTGTGTTAGAGAAGTGACAGCTGTCGGCAGTAGACTTCGAGTATAAATTTTGAGCGTAGGAACGGATTGGTGGGTGTAAGACATACAATCTTGTAGCGGTGGACGTTGCTCTGTGGAACAAAAAAAGTTAGTCAAGAAGCCATTACTATGAAGAGTGAAGAAATAACTTACCAGGTAGTCAGGAATAGCCTCGTATGGGTTGCGAGCAGGCTTGGGGTGAGGGTTCTCGCGGGTCTGGACGGCCGTGTAGCCGGGGTGGCCTTCAGTAGGGGCAGACATTATGTGAGTATTTTTGTCGTCGGACGCTATATGTATAGTGTGTGTAGGTGTAGAGGTATAAACAGAAAGATATGAATCTGATGATGACGACTATGGGCAGCAAAACAGGAAGCTCAATGAATAGTAGAAGACAAGGATTTATTGATCAAGATCAAGCGGGAAGGAGAAAGGACAGGAAGAAAGAAGAGTCAAAGTCGACTGGGAAAAAGAGACTTTTATGTAGCAGACAAGACTATAGCAAAGGTCAAGATCGGGGGACAGCCACTAGTCCCTCGCAATACAAACGAAAGATGTTTTTTTATGGGGAAGCAGTGGCAAGGAAGAGTCGCAAAGCCAAGTCGCAGCAACAGAAAATTATTCATTTTTTTTGCTCTTGTGCTAGCCGGAATAGGACCGGAGTGCAGGAGAACCGCATACTAGGCGAGGCTAAACCAGATCTTAACGCAACGCAACGCAGCACAGTCACGCTCTGGTAGAGAGAAGAAAGACCCATCGCGGACGGCATGTTCCTATCCTTCTAGAGAAGCTAGAGAAGAAAAAGAATTGTCCTCTACGGGATGTGTGAAGGGGAATGAGAAAAAAAAACTATGACTTACGCTGGCCATCAGGTCCAACCGTGGAGGTAGGGACGGGAGTGTTGTCTTCTTCGACGCCGCACATTGTGGTGATTTGTTTGTGAAAGTTTTTATGGGAGCTGCTGTTGTTTGCTTTGGCTTATGTATCCGAGGATGCAGACTTGAGGATGTCAGTTGTTTATCTTCTAGATTGGACGGTCTTCACGTAAAAGAAACACCGGTTAATGGATGAATGGGGGTGTGCTATAACAATAGAGGGAAGACGATGAAGAGAACGAGTGGGTTTGAGATTTGCAATGGGCAAGCAATGATCCTGTGGCTTTCACTCTACTCATGGGCCGTAGTCCGTGACGAACATCGGTAATGGAGACAGAAAGGCTAGCTGTTGATGTTACAGAGGACAATGGAGATAAAAGGCTGACGAACTTGTTGGACCACGGAAATACAGGTAAAGAGCGGGATGGATGAATCAATGGATGAATCAATGGATGACTGTGTTGACTTGGATGACTCTTACTTTTTTATGATCGGGCTGGTGATGACTGAGTTGAAAGTGGAAAAAGGAAAACAAACAGCGGAATAAAATATAAGGGAAAAACTAGGGGTTTTGCTCTTTCTTTACTGGGCCGGTCTGAATTGCGAGTAGCTTCTTCCGGAATTGAACAAAGAGTAAGAACGGCCGCATGCACCTGCCTCTGATTTTCCGTCGATTATGCTGCACAATACAGGGACAGGTCCCGTTAGGATAGGCGAGGATTTTCCTGCTTCTACTGATATTCACTGCTGTACTAAGCAGAATATTGAACAGTTAGTCTTGTTGGTGGTTCAATGGAGGGTCAAAGTTGCCTCACAACCGATTTTCTTATCCAGGGACATTGTTTAGTGTTTAATGTAGCGTGGCGCGCTGTCTGCTTTGTTGCGTTGCCCGTTTCGCCCTCGGATTTCCGCACACATCCCTCACTCTCTCAGAAGCTTTCTTATTCTATATATTCAGTGTTATATATGAGTGGCAACAGACCAGACGACAGTAGCAGAAGTAGTGGAAACAGGCTTAGCGGTGTTCTAAACTCTTCACATCACAGCATACCCGAGCCTAGGCGTCTTTTCTTTTCCATAAACATTCTTTACATATTTACATGCAGCATCCCGGCTACGCGGTTGCCGCCAGTCCTAGTCAGGACTTTCGCCAGTAAATTCAGTGGCTAGCCAACCCAGGCGTACTAGTCTACAACTCTACTGCTGGGACATCACATTGGTATTAGCAGTATACGGTCTGTTTGTAAGGATAGCAACTCGGTTCAAGATCTGTAAGTTGGTGCATGTTGCTTATACATATTGGTGAGGTGAGCTCGGTAAAGATCACGCGTACAAACAATTCCGATCTCGCGGGAGGGCGTTCGTTTGCTTTGTAAAACAGTGGGCAAAACATTGGCTGTAAGAAAAAACTGGTGTTCAAGGCAGAAAAAAAACTGATTTAGTCCAATTGGCCAATCAGATTACTTTTGTTCAGATAGCTGGGGGAGGCGCCGTTGGCCGCTGAAAAACACTGGAAACAAGGGAAAAAAGGATCTCATCCTATACGACATTGAATGGTACCGCCATCTCAGTATTTACAAACATTCATCACACTAATGTGAGTTTCATAGCCATCAGCCCTTGGGACACACAATTACCCTCTGCATCTTTCTTCCTATTCCTTTCACTGTTGCCGTAGCTCTGCAGCCTCCTGCAGTCTCCTGCAGCTTCATCTTATTCGTTCCTGGCCTTGCCCACCCGTGTGCTTTCAGTACAATAGTCAAATGCGGAGAAACTATGAAGCGCTCTGCCATCTGGCTACAGCTGCAGGTATTTTATGAAAGTTATGCACAGACCGTGTATATATAATATACACACTGTTTGTTCTTGACCGCCCACCTTGAAAAGTGCAAGTAATGATAAACAAGGAAACATCGGATGGTTGCTTGAAGATGATATCGTGTATACCTCATACAAAATAATACTCGTAGATTCAATAATGGACATGACCAAACAACAACATACTGCTTCTTCATAATATTCATTACCCGTTAAGCCGAACACGCTGTTCTCGTCTATTCCGTCCCTCGTGATAACAGATTGATAATTTATAGGTAACCCTTGAATCCGCCACTCAAGTACAGGCCGTTTAGGAATATGGAAGCCCAAGAAAAGCAACCTACCGGGGCCTTGGGGTTAAGCTCTAGCTACGGCCAAGCAATCCCCCTAGTCCGCAGCGCCATTAACTCGCCCTTGTTCTGGTGCTATGAACCTGCCTACATCTTTACTTTCTATTGCATCCGCCTGCTACGCTTCTGTGTCGTCTTCTCGCTTTCACTTCTCCCATACCAATATCAACAGTTCAACATGCCTTTCGGAATCAACCTCTTTGGTGGCGTTACCTTCACGCCGGCTACCGACATCCCGTATTTGGAGGGTAAAGTTGTGCTCGTCACTGGCGGAAACAACGGTCTGGGCAAGCAAAGCATCCTGGAACTAGTTGCTCACTCGCCCGCCGCCGTATACCTGGCTGCTCGCGACCCCACCAAGGCCGCCGCTGCTATCGATGAAATCAAAGCTGCTGTGCCCGACGCCAACGTGCGCTTTCTCAAGCTAGATCTAGCCTCCTTAGATAGCGTGCGCACAGCTGCTGCCGAATTCCTCGCCGCCGAACAGCGTCTGGATATTCTCCTGCTTAACGCCGGTATCATGGCTTCACCAGCCGGCCTAACTACTGATGGCTACGAGTTGCAGTTTGGCACAAACCACATGGGCCATGCCCTGTTGACCAAGCTGTTGATCCCAGTACTGATCAAGACTGCAGCTGAGAAGGACTCTGATGTGCGCGTGATCAGCCTGACCTCTGCCGGCCACGCCCTCGCCTACTCAGGTATCGACTTTGGTACGCTCAAAACCACGGCTGATGCCATGGGCCCGTACCCGCGTTATGGCCAGAGCAAGCTGTCCAATATTCTCTTTGCACGTCAGCTGGCTGTCAACTACCCGCAGCTCAAAGCCATTTCCGTGCATCCCGGTGTCGTCCGGACGAATCTAATGAGCGGCACCACCGGTACTCCGTGGGTCATCCATAGAATCAGCACACTAGCCAACAACATGTTCACACCTGTCGAAAAGGGCGTGCTCAACCAGCTGTGGGCGGCGACTTCCAAAGACGTGGTCAACGGCGAATACTACACCCCGGTTGGTATCTTGGGCGGTGGCTCTGCGTACGCGAACGACTTGGATCTAGCGAAGAAGCTGTGGGATTGGACGGAGAAGGAGTTAGATGCGTACCTCGCCAATGTGCAGCATTAGGCTCACCCAGATAGCTAATAACACGCTACAACTATTTGTGTAGGCTGCTGTGCTTTGCTCCCTTTTTCAGTTCTCTCTTCAGTTTAGCTTCCATAAGCACCCGTATATATGTATTCTACACCCATGTAGTTCACAATCCAACTCGTTATTCCTATCTTTAATCCACTGTCTACTGTGAATTTTCTAGGTATATCTATCGTTGCATCGTTGCAGTCCCTTGAACTTAGTGTTTAATTCTCAATGCTTCAACATCTCAAATAAGATCGCTAGAGCTCCATTTTGTATTGTTTCATGGGAACTACCGTTCCACTCATAAGCGGCAGTAAGATTCTTAAAAAAACCGCAGAGCCAGGGCTCTTGTTTGTCTAGGGTTTCTAAATAGAAGCCAAATAATGAAAATAAAAGGCAAAATCGCAGCATTGAAAGTGGGGTTGCCAGAGCTTCTCCCAAAAGGCGGGTGGCTAGGCTGGATTTAAGTATGGAAGTTGCCTAGGGGGAAACTTTCCTAGGTCTTCCTTTTAAGTCTGCGTATTGAGTAGAGGGTTACGTCACTTCGTCAACCCAAGAAAATATGATCAAATGAGGTACAACGTTTAACTCGGCTCGATAGGCGGAGGATCATATAAGAAAAGAGTTGTTCTAGATTTCTACAGCCACTTTCCGACACTGCAAAGAGCATGGTTGTCATGTTATGTATAAGATTGTAAGTTAAGATACCTACCTATCTTTTCTATCTTGGTGTGTCTTAATGCTTAGAGGGATAACAATTTTTTCACTTTGGTCAGGATACATCTTAGCCCAAACATTATCGGGTAGAGAAAGTTACAAAATCAAAATATAAACAGGCAGTTAGAGGAGAACTCTTAGTGTGCAGGGACTACCAGTATGTATACATGTCTATTTGTAAATACATTGTGCCCTCTTTGTAATCTAGTTCTTCCTTTTTGCACTTGGAATGAAGAAAAAGAATTGGGCAAGTATATCAGTGGTATCTGGAGGATCCTTCTGTTTTGATTAAGTTTTGACAACACTGTGTTCAAGCCAGCTGGTAGCATTGATGATGATGATGATGATTTTATTTATAGTCTAGAGATTTATCTAAGAGCTCCTTTTCGACTCCGGGCGAGGCCGTGTTTTCTGGCACCAGTTTTCTATGTTCCTAGTATCCGGGACTGCTCAGACTAGACTGGCATCCATCCCTTTTACAGTAGCAACATCTGCGTCTCCTTTTAAAGCAGAAACAAAAAGAAAAGAAATACTAATATGAATACTAATAAACAAAGGAAAAAGAAGAGAGATTTCCATGATTCTCAACCCTGCCCTCTCTGCAGTGGCTGTGCCTGTTTTTGTGCCTGTTTTGCCCAGCTGGTAGCATTGCATTATTTTAAAAAATATTCATAACTCTATTTAGACCCTAACCCTACTGTTTTCAATGGAATTTTTAGCACAATGTTGTGTCCAACATTTTGATTTACAACTCAACTATAAATAAAAATAACTGACACATTTTACCATTTTTAATACATTGTAGTTCGTATCTCATATATCATAATATACAAAGAGAAAGGTACCATTCATGCTTACACAGCCTACATACAACCAAGAAGCTTAACGAGAAATCAGTGTGCATTTGAGTCATCCATGCATATTGAGTGAATGACTAGACACTATGACAAATTAGTGTCATGATTTTGACGAACAACTAGTAGAAAAAGGTCGACTCATTCATAGTATAAATTTATCGTTAAGAGTCATAATCAACTAACGGTAGCCGGCTACCGGCTGATTATCAGACCTTTTACTTCACTTCCCATCAGAAATGACAACGGTTCCTGGAGTGTTTCCTGATTTGTATAAGTCGGGATTAGTTGCCAGCAAAGCTCATACAGGTTCCCCAAGTTACAGAGCATCAAGTATGGAGCATAGATGGTACAAAGTGTAAGAGAGGTGAGGGCGAATGTCATTCACGTAATAGCTCCCTATAAGAATAGCTACGAAAGAGCGTTTTGGGTATGTTTTGGCGACGAACATGCTCTCAAGTTGGCATGCATTGACGACTTATAAGAAATAATGTGTCGTATAGGGTAGTTTTAGGAAGAGAACAATGCCATTGATTCGGCTACAGTGTAATGTGGTGATATTTTACAGATACATATAGTCCTTGAAACATACCAGGCTTTCTCGATTTCAAAATTCTACACAAGTATATCCGAATAATGAACGAAAAGCGACGGTCAAGAACTCCGGACAGATCCGGCGGTATTTCGCCTTTCAAAGTCTCGTACTTTTACCCTTATTCTGAGTAGCGGCACATCAATTTGTAAGCTCTACAAGAGCCTCCAGTGAAAAAATCCCACTTTGAAAAGGAAAAAAAGATTCGAATTGGAATGTCAGGCCGAGATCGGACGTTCCTGGAGTGTTCCTGAAGTAGCAATTTTTCTGGACCTTGGAGCGAAGGAGCAGCCAATCAAGGAGAAGCCCATAGTGATTTGTTACTTGAAAGAAAGGGTTATGCTTGAGCGGTGTAGAGCTTGTACTTGATTGCAATCAACTAACAGCGCTTCAAATACGGTAGTATTCTATGGCTTCAACTTAGGAGACGGGTTATTCTCGATCGGCGATATTCAATCATGAGATAGACCAAAGATTATGCGAATGATGTATAAGTAGCTAGTGTATTTTTATCATAAAAACGAGGATCTACATAAACGAGAATTTCACACAAGATCTGCTATACAAACTGCCTTTCACAGCCTCGAAGGCGACGGCATAGGCTTTTATCTACTATATCAAAGAGCTATAGCGTCTCTCAGGTAATAGCCAACAAATTGTCGTTGTTAGTTACTTATTCTTGTGTAATATAGTACGCGGACGTGGCGACGACAAGCTCTAATTTAACTAGTCAGTATTGTACATACATTAACCCTATCAGAAGACTTCACATGACGATATTAATGGCCTGATCAAGGGCGCTTTGGCAACAGGGCAGTACAATCAGTGGAGCTGTGAATCGTACCAACCAATTAGTGATATCACAAACCAAACGGTGACTCTTCCTACATCTTACATGATCGCTGGATTTTCCGGGAAATGATTGTATGTTTACACCATGAACTGTTTCTTGTTATTCGCCAAGGAAGCATGGATCGTGCCCATCACACCCTCCATTACAATGTCACGGACAACTAACAATTGAGACATGGAAGCACGTGAATATTACACAGGAGAGGATGAGAGGGCGCCGAAAAGGAGCCTCAACAAACAGAAGTCAAACTTGGACTACGAATAGAAAATGGAAGCCATGTCGCTTGACGATCCAGCCATCGCCATGGGCTTTTGAATTGCCATTTTTCGCAAGTTAATATTCCAGCCTGCCCGAGGAGTCTCGTCTCTCCTTTTCCCCTCAAGATATAGCATGCAATATAAAGATATGCCCCCTTTCGAAGAGGGCCAGTAAACTACGAGGTCAAACTAGCCTATGTATGGCTCTATATCTTGGAGTTCAAAGACATTGACGATACTAGAAGACATTATAAGCACGGCTTAAATGCACACAAAACTCCACGAGGAACACCTGGCCGCAAATCATTCGTTGTTTGTTAGGCCACTTATATCTCCGTGCATGGTTGGAGATGAGGTGAAGAAATTCCCAAAGGCATGGCCAGCACATCAGGAACTGCAGACCAATTGTTGCTCTTGTAAGAAAAGCCCTGTATTTCTGTTCCCTTCTTTTGATTCTTTAGCGAGCCTTTGTGTCTCGTAGATAATAAATCATCATGGACAAATTTAGAGTCTGGCCCCTTCTTTTCAGGCCTCCTAGGAATATGGAGCATTGATTTAACTCTAGTAGTTTAAACAAACAAATGGCGTAACATGAAGCCGTATATAAAGGCTTTCCCAACAGCCATTCAGGATGTAGTTGTGAAGCCATAAAAGAGTGAATATTTCGCAACATGCCATCAGTCAACAAGCTGCTACATTGGTAAATTCCCCTGTGATCGGCACTTGCTCCCTTTTTTCCGAGTCTTTTGCTGTGATTAGCCAGTCTCTGACGTGAAGAGAAGTAACTATTTTGATACTGTATCGACCAAAGATAAACAAAAGCACACAACATTTCCCTTCTTCACCTCTTTATCTGCCTGGCCACATTTGTTGATTATACAACAATAATAAGCCGTCATCAGGCCTACGTAGACGAGAGTCATTTCGTCTTTGATCCCGATTATATCTGCGCCCCGCGTTGTATTTTGACGACATCACGAGAGTGTTTATTTGGGGTTGATATTGATAACTACAATTGTCATATCAGCCTCGCTTGCTGCCCATTTGGCACATGACGACAGCCTTGCATGTGCATTCGACACATTCATTTTGTGGCTTCGCCCAGAATCTGCTTTGAAGCCTGAAATCCGCCTAACAGCACGGGATCCCGTTTACCTGTTTTTAGGCATTGTTCCTGTTTTCTTGATATTGTGCTGTCACTGCTGCAAACTTTGCTTCTATCTCTTCTCTTTACCATTTCTGTGGGCTCTAATTCCCGCTCTGTTTTAAGCACCGAGAAAGCTTAGGAGTCTCAAGATGTCAGCCATGCCGTTCCTAGCATCGCCATTGTCATCGCCGTCCGGCCTCCAGCCGAGCCGTCTAGAGCTGCTTCCTCCCGAAATCCTGTTCTTAATTATCTCCTTGTTACCCCACACCGCCCGGCGCTCAGCTGTTTGGGCTTCGCCGGTCCTGCACGCTGCCTACTCGTGCAATCGCCGCTTTTTCCTACAACAGTATCTGCAATCATACTTTGACAGTGTGCTAGTTGATGTCTACACGGTCTACCAACTGCAGATGCTCAAGCCGTCACATTGCGTCTCAATGGAGTCCCGTGTGGCTGCTATACATAGCATTCTACGAGGCTATGCCTTGATGCGGGCTGATGGCAGCTGCCTGCCGAGAAACACACGGCTCTCCATTGCCGAGAGTAGCTACATGCTGTCGTTCTTCCGGAACTATGCAGCCCCGGTCCAAGATCGATGTGTTGCCTGGTCTATAGCCCGCATGCCCCGAAGTAGTATTGAATATGGCACCCCCACTATCACTGCTACTGCGCCTGGTAGTGATGCATTTACTACTATTGGCGCATACAGGTCAGGAAAACCGATATCTATACGGAACTCCGGCGTGTGTCTCTCAAAATCCGAAGCTGTACGCACCACACGCGCCGTGTATCGCTTTCAAATCTTGTGTCTTATGGCTGGCCCTGAGCCTCGTCTTGTGGAGTATCGTGAGCTTGTTTCTCTCTTCCTAGATCTTCTCGAGCCGTGGGAAGTTGCCGAGATTCTCACGGTTCATGCATTTGCCGGTGTGATATATCGTGACGCCATCAGTTCAGCGCGAGATGTCTTTTCAAGCAATTCATGGCCAGCTCAGACTCCATCGATAGCTGCAGTCACCGACGAAGAAGAACATTCGTTCCGTGAAGGTTTCATTCTACGTGGTCTGGTGTTTTTACGCACTATGCTCTATGATATTAAAGAACCCACCAACATGGCCCTGCGCCTCGCCACGAACCTACGCCATGCACCATCCGGAAATCAGAGCCTCTTCACGGGTATTTGCCCAGAACACTTCCGCACTGTACCACGGCCCACAAGCGCACAGCGTCGTGATGAACTGAGTGCACGGAGGGCAGCGTTTCCGTTCCGTGGAGACGGGGACCCGGAGATGCCACCGCTAGCATGGACGCAGATGTGGCGTAGTACGTACAGCAACGTGGCGTCATGGCGTGTCCCATACCTACTCAAGATCTGGGGATGGGTGTTTTGGGACAAGATGCGTCTAGAGCAGACAAACTTGTTGAAGCCGATGCGGGCAGAGTGGCAGCGGTGCTGGGGCGGAGCGGATCCGCGCGATGTGGCGTTTCAAGAGGAAGAAGATTGGTAAGAGGTAAGTCGACACAGAGAGTGAAAGATCAAGTACGGTTGTGACTATGTTACATGAGTGTGAAATGAGTGTCAGCCTCGATTGGAGTGAGGCATTTTCATGTTCGCGAAGTCAGCTCATTGATAAGTTTTTTTTTCTTCTTTTTTTTCTTCTTTTTTTTCCTTTTGACTATATTCGATCGATGCTTTGTATATCTTGGATTCCCAGTTCCCCGGTATAAGCATCCAGCTATTGTTTTTTTCTTTGTCATCATGCCTAATTTCCATATAGATTTTCTTGCTTTAGTATAATATGTATGCATAACTATATAATATTTGTTATACAAATGATGTGATTTATGAATATACAGTACAGACTTGATGTAAAGCCTAAGATGTGAAGAAATAAAAAGAACAATACAGGACGAACATGTAACGATTCAAGACTGAGAAACTTGTAAAGTACCAAACTAAAAAAAAGCGAAAAAAGAGTTGACCTACCCTACCCGTCTTTGTCTATTTCTCTAGAATCTTGGCCAACACGCGGCCTAGCATTCCCCGAACACGAGATTTATTCTCGACGACACAGGTCATTACAACCGCCGTGCTTGTGGCAAAAACAGCAGCTTCCGTCCAGCCCTGGCTTTCATTACTACTAGAGCCTGTGGTCTTATCCCGAAGATCACTACGTGGCAGTAGAGTGCCTAACGCCTTTGGAGCTACAAATAAGGCCAAGTCCTTGCGTTTCGCAGCGTTTTCCAATAGAATGCTCCATCCGCATAGACCACAGCCGCTAGCAACACATAACCCACCGTCGATGCGGGTGCAGGCCTCAGGGTCTCTGCCAAGTACACGAGGGCCGACTCGGGTGCGCATAAGACACACGCCGTAGTAGAACAAGGCGGTGAAGGCAGAAACTAGGGCGCTAGAGCGGGCAGCCGAGACGACGGCCTTGCGAGCGGCGCGAGTTGCATGATGACGCGAGGCATGCGGACGTATCAACTTAACAGCGAGCATCAGCGGAGCATACGACGCCATCATCCAGGCCCAAGTAGTAGCAAAGCGATGGGCAGCGTGGAGTTCACAAGAGGAGCCGCCGCGGCCCATGTGTACCATGGTACAGGGAAAAGGCGCGGTGATGGCTGGATCGCCCCAGGCCGGGGGCCAGGCGTATTCGGCACACATGCTTTGAAGGAGGGGTGCCTGGCCGGTTTCTTCGCCGTAGATTAGCCAGCCGAAATGGCAGCGTCGGAGGGCTTCGATGAGCCGGGAGTCGATGTTGGCGGCCGATGTGATCCAATGGCTGTAGGCTGGTGGTAGGCGGTCGGGCGCGTAGAGCCAGTTCCACATGATGGCGGCAGACGAAGCAGCAAAGACAGCGGGATCGGCGAGGTTGGAAATACAGCTCTCGAACTGGTGTATGTGTTAGTTAGTTGTGAAGTAGATAGCTATGGTATGTATATATATATAAAAGGACGTGTGTACCTTGGTCCATCGGCCGGCATATTCCCGGCGAGATTTGTGGCGGGCCCAGAGCTCTCCGACTACGACGTCGACAGCACGTGTAGCTGCAAAGAGGGTTAGGTCTAGAGTATGACCACTGAAGGCTGAGTATGACGACGACTGTGTAATGCTGGGCTCGGCAGTCTTTGATTTCTTAGAACGCAGAAGCCGTAGCCCAGCATACGCAGCGATGAAGGTGGCCAGCCAGCGTGAAGTCCTAGTGAGGCAAGAGAATTAGAGTTGGTAGCTGGGCTAAAGTATACACGCAAACTTACCGGACAATGACCAAGTCTGATAGATTCTTGGTGAGCCGCCGCAGAGCTGCTGTCACTGGCGCCTAAGATATAGTGAGTGAGTGTTTGCCTACATGTCAGAGCCATACGAGACTTACCTCAAGCAATGTGCTGCCGCCAATAACCACAGCACAGAACGCAGCAAAATCTCGTGGGTTCAGGCCTGTGAGTGCGGTATGTTTCAACTGCTCAACAAGCATTTTGAGATCTGTTGGCGGCTGTGGCGGCGCATTCTCGTCGCCTGACCTGGCATCCTGAAGCTCTCTCTTAGTCCTCTTCAGCTGGTCCGTAGTGCGCTTTAACAGAGACGCGGTTTCCTCGGACAACGCCGAAGACGGACCGCTGGGCTTCGTACATGGGCTGTCCCGGCGTTGTTTGCGGGCCCGGGCTACGGCTTTGAAGATTGAACTGAAGATCTGTGGACCGACGGACGAGATGTAGCCAAGGAGAAAGGCCCGGAGCATAGGCCGGAGTAGTGGTGGAACGGCCTTGAGCGCAATGGCACGCGCTACGATGCCTTTGGCGGCGACATTAGGTGATGCTGATGGTTGTAGCTGCTGGATGGATGAAGAGGTGAGAGGAGTGGCCAAAAAGACGCTCATGATGGACTCTAAAAGGCCACAATAGGTAGAGAGAGGGCGGTAAGCAATATAGTGTGGTGTTTGGTGATGATATAGATCGTATCAGTGGTGATAGTGATGATTGAATGGCGATGTTTGATTCCTGTCGAGCCTCGGCTGCATAGAGAATAGGGCAGACAGGCCTTGAAACAGGCCCGTAAGGCTGTTTCTATCTAGCTTCAAGCATGTGTCTAAAAGGCTGCCGGGAATTCTCAAGAAGATGAAGCGGCGAAATTGCGCAGATTATAGACAATGGCGATTTCTGGGAAGATGGCAAGAAGAAGATATCTGTGTAAATATGTCGGGTTGGATTAGGAAAAGAACAGAATGGTTGGATTTATCCAGAATTTGGTGGGTTTGGACGTAATATTAAATTACTTCGATAACTAAAGTAAAGGAAAGACCAAGTCTCAGTCGGACGACAAGAAAAATAGAAGAATCAGAGTGATTTATTTCTTCGCGATTTGTCTTTTGGATCTGTCTTGCCGCAACTGAGATCTGTTCCGATTCATTTTAATTGTACTGCGGCGTGTTTGAAGATTCTAGCCGAGGCATGACATCAAGAGACGCTTTTTTGTCTCGAGATAACAAAGTTTAGATGGGCCGCATACAAATATGCAGCTATGTTTACTAAGCTACTACATGCCGCTTTTCCTAGCTACAGATTATACTAAAGCTACGGCCATCAGTCGTATAATTCTCTACATTTGATAGTCACGGTATGGCACCGCTAGCCGGGTCGGACGAGATTCTGTTTTTGCGGCCCTCGACCAAGGCGTCATATCGACTCGGAGTCTTTGTTGCAAAACCAAAGCAACAACGAACAAGAAGCCAAACGCACTGGCTGGGATTTTGACATGTGATCGAGACTGGTTTCCTGCAACATGCCAGAACCAGCCCACTGAAAGTAGGCTCCGTAGCACCACTACAATGCTTGTCCCTGTTTAGACGGTTTGCAACTAATGTATGTATATGTACGTTGATATCCGTAGTGTTTGTATGTACGCAATAATGCAATATGTGAAGCGGCTAGGTGAGCTTGCCGATCTCGACCTTGTGCCCAGAAGACGCCAAGGGCTCTTTTTCTTTGTTTCTTCTGCTCTACGGAATGAATGCTGTCAAAACAAAGGCACGAATAAGCAAAGACAAGAAGAGCAAAGACGGGGTCGTAGCGCGCATCCCTGGAAGACCGTTCTTTGGCTTGCTTTTCCATACTGGTTAGTGCTTTTGACTTGACACCTGAGGCCCAAGGACAGACAGACGCACGAGACAGCCCAAGCGAATAACTTGTGACAATAAAACTATACGATCGCCCTGCTAGCAGAAAAGAAGCCAAGCTATTCTCATTGTTCTTTAGTGCTCTTGTGATCATTCTAATATCTCTGAGCTTTTCCTCATAGTTTTGCTCCGAAGAATACATAATACAGCAACTACTTCTTTCGCTTTAGGTGATGCAGTAGCTGCGGTCTTTTGCCCTGTGCCTGCCCTTGTCAACTCCAGCGTTCCTTCCATCCTGCCTCTTCCTTCCATGCCACCATTTTCTGCACTGAGCAGGTAGTAATTGCCCGAAGAGAAACGACTGAAATAATATGGACGATAGATGGCTTTGGAGATACATGCTCGAGCCAGGAAGAACTGCGACTCGCTTTGGCTATAATGAGTGTTCATTTAGTCGGTTGGATAGCCCGAGTTTGACGAACGATAGAAACCGATCTTCTTTTCTTTCTTGTCCGGCATTTGAAACTTGACTTCTGATTCATTACACCAATAATAGAGAACACCTGCCACAACTACGATTTGTTATTGTTCTTGCCTTTAATTTTGGGTTTGGCTCGTGATCACGCTAGCTCTGCTTCGCAAAAGGCAGCTGCCCGCCATAACAGAGCATTTTCGATCTGCTGTCTTTTTTAGTCATCAGAAACTGAACCTCCATCGTGAACTATTTTCCAATTCTCTTCTATCTCTCGTTGATTTTTGGGTTGCTTCGTGATAAATTTCGTGCTGCTAGGCTTTTTTTCTCGTTTTTTTCTTGATTCGGCCGATTGGAGGGCAAAACCACAGAAAGCCCGCCCTTGCCACATGCCAAAAATTGTGTACATCATTTCCTGCGATCTTAACAAAGCTTCGCTTCGACACGCCAAGACAGAAAAGAAGAGGAAAAATTAGCTTCGAGACTCTTGTTTCCCGCACTTAGTCAACGCCCGGCCTCGCAAGCTCTGAATACCGCCGTGCGGCAAATACAAAGGCCGCGTCGATCTCGGACCATCTCGTGTTGACAGCCTTGCCGGAACTACAGCTTGTCAATCTTGAATGCGCCGTCATCTTCTCTTTGCCCATCTTTAGTGCCCCCCATCACCATAACAAGACCCCGGATTCGTCACCACCTTCCCGCCATTTGCGCGGCAATAAATCGTCAGCCACCTAATACATCTACTCTGACAGCGACTCGGATCGATCTCTGCTCCCTTCTTTCTGTGTCTTTGTCTTCGTCGCCGTCTTCTTCTTCGACTTGTTGTTTCCGGCCCGCGTCCGCACACTCGCAAGATCGATTTCGTGCGCCGGTTTACCAATTGGCTCTTTGTCTTGCAGCCGACGCTGTTTGATTGGTCTGCGTACCAGACGGGCCATATCAAAGAGAGAGCGCCCGCCGTCTACCGGGAATTTGATAGAAGGGGGGCCCATCTCCTACTTGAAGAACGTCTCTTGTTGCCCAGCACTTAGATTAAGAGTCTATCGCTTTGTGGGGAACATAGAGACACTTCTCGCCGATAGACCTTGCTCTGTACATATACACTATCAAGTTCTTTGCTGAGCGCTCATGACGTTTGCCTGGAGAGTATACACTATCTCTACGTCTCTGTACCAAGCTGTATCAAGTTGAGGCGTGAAATTTACGCAACTTATCTATCTAGCCTAGACTACGACGCCGGCCTTCTTTACCTGAAGTTTCAATATCAGATTACGACCTGAGTTCGATTTCGACCCTACCGTTCTGAGTTCGATATATAACCGTGATTGCTCTCGCGAGACAGTTCGATTGCGTATTGCCTCGTGCGATTTTACAAGCAATCGATCTTGCGACTCGCCCCGCCGCCGTATCTATCCTTAAACGTATTGCACCTCTATTATATACCCACCTACATTCTACATTACGGAGATACTTGATCAGCCGCCAAACTGGCGCAATCAAATTCTAATATGCCGCCGGCCGTGGCGGCCCAGCTTCTATCGGCCATTTCCATGAACAGCGCACATATTGATTCCCAATCACGCCAACAACAACATCGGAACGACTATCACGACCCCTCTTCACATATCTACCAACATCAGCAGGAATCTCAGCATCATGATCATAGGAACTCGCAAGGGTCTGCCCAAATACGGCACGAGCTGGAAAACCTTCCGTTCGGATGTAAGGCTCATCATTATAGAATAGTAGTGTTGGCATTATACTAACGCATCTTTGTTCTATAGACAGTTACAATCTCAGCCAAGACGAACAAGATATCCTCAATGAACCACCACCAGCTCCCGACGGCGACATGCTATTAACTGACGAAGATGCCAAGTTGCTGTCTAGCTTTTTCGAGACTGTCGAAACGGACACCTTTGGCTCATCATGGGGCGAGGGACTTGCCATAGGTAATGATTGGCAACAAATGGATGATGTGGCCGCCATGGATGCTAGTACTATTCTCGATTTCCAACAGTCTTACAGCAGTTTAGGCGGTGGTCAAAATCCTGCCTCGGGCATATCACTGAATCAGCATCACGCAATACCCGATCCGCATAGTAACATGCAGACGCCAGTTGCCACACACAATGGCATGACGGTCCCGCGAGAGATATACGAAGCAGCTGCCACCCTTGTCCAAGACAGCAGCAATATGAACATGCCTACACAAGGCCAGCGCAACTACCACTACGACCGGACAAACGGCACACCACGCAACCCGCGCTACGATGGAAATGACCCCGAACTCGGCGGCGCATTCTACCCCTCTCAAGCTCATCACGCGCACAGCATGAGCGTCAACGTAGGCATCACCCCCGAGTCTGCATATGGCTCGTCTATGCAACATCGACTCGGCCCCGGGCGCCGTAGTTTACCCATCAGCATTGAATGGGGCACCGACTCTAGCTTTGACAACGCCAATGGCTATATCCCCCCGTCAGATCGCGACGCCTCACAGATACTACAACAGCAACAGGCAGCAGCGACTGTAGATAGTTGGTTCCACGTCAATCAGAGTGGTGCCACTACAGCCATGACCACACGTGATACGACGCCTGTGCCACAACTGCAGCCACAGCCACCGCCACAGACTCAACAACAACAACCTTCACATTCACGTAAACATTCCTCGACAACAATAGCCAAACAAACACCGGTTCCTTTACAGCCGACTTCGGCGTCAACAGACCGTGCGTCTCCAAAACGAAATATAGCTGCGTCCACCGCTGGCGAAGACACCGAGTCCGAGTCAGAATATACCAAAGCTCCAGCCACTAAACGGCGCAAAAGCATGCATATGCGTCAGCTCAGCAATGGGCACTCAACCAGCAAAACTGCGAACGGTAGTCGGAATGGTCAGCAGACATCAAAAGATTCAGAATCTTCAACAGCCTCGCCAAAAGGCATGCGATCGCCTACACCTGCTGGGTCCATGACACCGGACGGCAATGGTAATGCCAAGGCAAGTAATGGTAGCGGAGGAGGTCGCAAATCCCGAAGTAATGGCAAAACACCACGGCGAAATCTTACAGACCAACAAAAACGTGAGAATCACATTGTTAGCGAGCAACGAAGGCGCACGGCGATCAAAGTAGGCTTTGACGAGCTAACGGAGATGGTTCCGGGTATCAAAGGCGGAGGGTTTAGCAAGAGCGCAGTGTTGAATATATCGTGTGATTGGTTGACGGATCTGATCGAAGGAAATAAACGGCTAGAAGAACAGCTCAAGTCTGTATAAAGCTGGAACAGAAACGAACAATGGGGGTGAGTACATGAAAGGTCGAAGGATATGCAAAAGAAAACATGAAGTTCTGCTATCGGACTCACGAAGGTATTGAGAATAATATGCCTATGTAATGCTACATACCACACACGTATATCTATGTTTATTTAGGTACAAAACGACTTGATGATAATCATCTATAATATTTCATTCTACCTTCTTTAACTTGTCAATCTGCACCATAAACGGGACTGGAAATATTAATGAATGATTGATCAACAGGTTAGTCAAGCAAGTCCTTGTACTTGCTATGTTTTTATATTTTTAGTGCAAAAGTGACTTGTATCCAATGTCGATTATACTTCGCGGGATATCTCGGAGGTTCTTGAATATTTTCGTCTTAACGATTACGGTAAAAAAAAAAGATACTAAGAAGATTATATACCGAGGGAGATCTCAAGTACCAAAAGGAAACCTTTCCCGCTACAACTCCGAGAATATATATTCCCGACATTATAGTTGTATATAATGAAGAAGAAAAAGAAAAGAGGCTGATACAGAAGGGGAGTATGACTATCAATGTAAGATATATCGATTTGTAATTTCTTATTATTCTTTGGTTTATCGTTGGGGATTCAATGAAGAAAGAAGCATTTTGTCTTCTTCTCCTCATCATTTCTTTCCGTTTTTGCCGGTTTCCTTTTTTCGTGCTGCTTTTTTCTTCCGAGGGCTTTGTATAATGTTGTCGTCAAACTAAATCCAAAAAAGGCGAATACCGGAACAAGAATGAGAAAACAACTTTTTTTGTTTACATGACAATGTTTTCCTTTTATTTCTATCATGTTCCCTTATTACCTGGCTGTCTAGTTACCTTTACTTTTTTTTTTAGCCTGATCTTGATCTTGATGTGAATTAACTGTCAGCTTCCTGCAGACAGGCTACTCCCTCTCCAACTAAAACTCCAACTAAAACAGCTACAGCGCTTTTTTAATTGAGATGCATAAGATAAAGTAACAGAAAGGCCATCATTGACTTCTCCAGACTTGCATGTTAGTTGTAGCTTTAGCGAGCTACGTTCATTGGTTCACACAATCTTTCACTTGTATTTGTTAGACAGGGTTGGAATTTTAATATTTCTTTCATTATTCATATTTCGGTTCTTCTCGAGCCGCCATCTACGGGACAAACTCGGCAAACATTTATGAGCTACTGTGCCACCGCAAAGAAACAACAGTAGATCTCCCTTTTAGACAAGTCGAAGATGGGAGAATTTAAGCCTTGGAGGCATCGACCTTGGCGACGTAGGCCAGCAGGTCCAGGACACGGCGAGAGTAACCCCACTCGTTGTCGTACCACGAAACCAGCTTGACGAAGTTGTCGTTCAGCGAGATACCGGCCTTAGCATCGAAGATGGAGGAGTGGGAGTTGCCGTTCATGTCGGAGGAGACAATATCGTCCTCGGTGTAGCCCAGAACGCCTGTTACATTGTAAAGTTAGTAATGTGTTCAAGAATTCAACGTGGAAAGAGATAGTGAAAAGATTGAAACTTACCCTTGAGGGGACCCTCGGAAGCAGCCTTGACAACGGCCTTGATCTGGTCGTAAGAAGCACCCTTCTCCAGACGGACAGTCAGATCGACAACGGAGACGTTGGCGGTGGGGACACGCATGGACATGCCGGTCAGCTTGCCGTTCAGGGCGGGGATGACCTTGCCGACAGCCTTGGCGGCACCGGTGCTGCTGGGAATGATGTTCTGAGCAGCGGTACGGCCACCACGCCAGTCCTTAGCGGAGGGACCATCGACGGTCTTCTGGGTGGCAGTGTAGGAGTGGACGGTGGTCATCAGACCCTCAACGATACCGAAGTTGTCGTTGATGACCTTGGCCAGGGGAGCCAGGCAGTTGGTGGTGCACGAGGCGTTGGAGATGACAGCGGAAGAACCGTCGTAGGTGGACTCGTTGACACCCATAACGTACATGGGGGCATCGGCAGAGGGGGCCGAGATGACAACGCGCTTGGCGCCACCCTTCAGGTGAGCAGAGGCCTTGTCAACGGTGGTGAAGACACCAGTCGACTCGACGATGTACTCAGCACCGGCAGAAGCCCACTGGATGGCAGAGGGGTCACGCTCCTGGAAGAACTTGACCTTCTTGCCGTTGACGATCAGACCGTCAGCAGCGACCTCAATGGTGCCGTCGAAGACACCGTGGGTGGAGTCGTACTTCAGCATGTAGGCCTGTAGAGTAGAAAAGCGGACATGTTAGCCAGGGTTCAATAGGCAGAAGAAGCATCGAATAACAAAGAAGAGGGTTGCCAGGGTTTAATAAGTGGCCACTATCCAACAAGGAAAGGCAAAGCGGGGTGGAAAGCTATCTAGCTTCGGTTCGGATAACCCTTCCGGGGAATGGCCGAGCGAGGAGAGAAGCGGATATAGTGAAATTGGAACGAGGTGTATCACAGCAGCGACAGTAGCAGCATTGCCAACACATCAAGGCGGCAGGCCGTAGAACAGAGAAGCCATAATGAAGGTGATGATGTGTGCTGTTTTTGTTTGTTGTTGTTGTATGGTAGTTGCCGTGCGATGGACGAGGGAGAAATGCCGATAAAAGCTGGAGGACAGAGAGAGAGCAAGACTTACGGCGTAGGTGGTGTCAATGAAGGGGTCGTTGACAGCGACAACCTCGACATCAGAGTGGCCGACGGAGTTGCGGAAGACGATACGGCCAATGCGGCCGAAACCGTTGATACCAACCTTGACAGCCATGATGATAGATTTGGGGGGTTTGAAGAAGTAAAGAAGAGTGTTTGTGAAGAAGAGCGGATGGAGAGAAAAAGAAAGAAGAGGAGAGGGAAAGAAAAAATGAACGAGGGAAGAGCTCCGGTTTTAAAAGCAAGCAGTTGGCGTCCTAGACGGATATGAGCCACTGCCTTTTTCGACCCTTTCCCTTTCGGCCAGCTTCTCTGGCCTACCATTCAAGGCCATGGGTTTTTCCTTTCCCGTGTCTTGTTTTGGCTGTTGCTCTGTTTACTTACTGCTAGTAGCGCCAGCTCTAGTGCCATTTTTCAGTTGGTTCTCTCTTTTTGGTAGCCAGGTGGGCTGGAGGCGGGGTAGTTTCTTCGCAACGCAAAGCGGCATCAAATGAGGCGTCTCAGATGTGAGTGGTGCTAGCCGGCGAAGGTGGGGTGATGCAAAAAGTGTGTGTACAGGGAAGCTACAGCGAGCAGGAGCGCTGAGCAGCCAGGGCAGCTACCTCGGGCTATTATTGTTGATAGAGCTTTTTGACTCTAGAGGCTTCTGCTGTTAGTCTTGGTTCTATGGTTTTGTTTTGTTTGTACTCTTCTCTCTATCTCTTCTAGCGCAGTTTTGATAGCATAGACTTTGTGTGCCGTCGATGATGTGGCCAAGATAAGACATTCTGCGCGCTCTATCATGATTTGGCGATGAAGACCAGCCACTCCGACAAGTCCGGCTGCGATCGCAGTCTCTCCAACTCCAGAGACCAATTCTAGGGACACAAACAAGATCTTCTGTTTTTTTTTCTTTTCTTGGTTGCTTCTACTCTCTTTCTCTGCTTTTTTCCCTCGTTCGTTTCCTTCCTGGCCGCAGGATACTTCTCGTCTCCACATAAGCACACGCCCCTCCGTGGCGCTAGGCTCGGCCGGCCAGGGCCTTGCGGCTGCTGCTACCTCGATAGCATTCCGAAAGCGAAGCGTTGTGCTGATTGTCTGGTGGTCTGCTCTATTGTGCAGTGCCATAGCACTCTATATCAACTATGCTATTCTATGCTCTCCGAGAAACACGCCGCTCGCCCCTGCCCGGATCAAACCAAGTAAACAAAGCAACTGAGCCTTCAGCGTAGACCGGACATCGCGTACCCTCAGGCGACGTCAATCTAGATGTTTCTTGGCCCATTCAAAGAGAATATCGTAGCTCGTGTAGTAAGCTTACAGCCGAAAAGAAAATCAGCTGTAGACAATGGCGCGATGCTTCCGAGCTTAAGCTACCACAACAACATGACAATAGGTCTCATGTGGAGGGACGCGGCTCAGTCTAAGCTTGGCTTGGGCTGACTGGCTGACCGGGGAGGAGAGGATACCGCAAGATACAGCCCGAGAAGAAAAAAAGAAGGAAATAAAACGAGGGGGTTTCTCTACTAGTTAGCCCCTCTGCTACTGCAACATTGACCTGGGTTCCTAGAGTATCAGTGCTTCTCAAGCTCTCAAGGCGGGCTCCGCCATGAAAATTAGCATCAGCCATAATATCGTCATCGGCCTTGTTCGTAGAACTAGCGATAGAGCTAACCAACAAGTAGTAAGATCTCTCGGTGGATAACGATGCTCAATGCGTCCCTGAAGGTCATACCTCTGTGGTCTAATGATGTACGTACGTATGCCACTCATCGTTTACCGTTGTCAATTTAACAGCTAGTACCCGGATGGCCGGGCCTTTGGGACGAACGAGAATCATCAGTCTATCTCTGCATGTTGCATATTGCATATTGCATACTACTATCGACTACTGCGACAGGCCGGCCTTTCCAGGAGCGTTCCTGGCATGACGTTGCGAGGCTTTACATATCTGTCTACAAATATAGTACATACATGTACGTAGATAATCTTTCCGGCATCTGAGCCAAACACGGAAGGCAAAGTTTGCCCAGCAGCCACGGAAACATGGAACAGACTGCCAGATGCTAGCTGCTTTCTTTTCTCATTCGCTATAGGCGACGCTATAGGCGAGCCTGGCTCGTCTTAGTTGAGCCGCAGTAGATCCATGCCTGTCAAGTCATCAAGTATCATCTCATGCTATGTTTTGCTCAACCAGTAGACTAACAGGGCTAACAACGCAACAATCGCCTGAGCAAAGTATCATGATTCTGAGAGGGGTCCGCGCTTCTCTGTTTGACCTGTCTTCCATCTTTAGCCAATAATCGGACACAGAAACATTAGTTACATTGCGTCTTCATCTATGTACATATGTAGGTCGGTTATGCAGGCCTTACCTTTTGCATATACAATCATAGAAGCACAAACTATGTATATTAACGAAACACACAGTACATTGCCTTTTAAGGTTCAACACCATAGCCGCCAAATCGGACCGCCCTAAACCCAACCCTAACCCTGAACGACTCAACTCTACCTCCTGCTCTTGTTTCTTCCATTGGATTTTGGATTCTGGTCCAATTCAGCCAGCTATGTCAACACCTCAGGCTGCTATCAAATATCACGAGCTATTCACAATCTCGTGACTCAATTTGTAAACAAGAAAAAAAAGCTAAGCCAAGCTAACGAATTAAGTATCACTGCGAGTTTGGCGGCCAATCGTGGAATCCGCCGGTGAAATGCGGTCTTTTTAGCAGATGACAAGGCAGGAATTAAGAGCAACAAGAAAAAAGCTAGATTTTTTCTTCTCCGGGTTGGTCATACAGCACATCTAAGATTTGATCAGGCATAAATGTTTCTTGGAGTGGCGATATAAAAGCAAGTTGATTTCAAACCAATGAACCAGCCGTCTCATTATATCATAGGTTCTAAGCATTGATTTTGTTTTCTTTTTGATTCAGAGAGGTTTTAGTTTTTTTCTATATACAGTTAGCTTTGTTTTTTGTCTCGAGATTAGTTAAGCTTTGATCAGAAACAGAAGGTGCAAACGCGGCCCTTTTTTCGAGGCCAATTTGCCAAGAATTAGCCGCACCAACAAATATAACAAATATGATTACATTTATTGGAGGCTTTTTTGTATCCTTCAAACACATAGAGTGACATGATATTCAGAATTAAAGAGTAATAAACCCCCAGGTATCAAGCATTGGTGCAGTTCCAAGAGAAAAAAACCTATTGGATGAGTATATATTGATAAGTCTTCAGCCGCGGCACTCTGCTTTTGCTTTTTGCGCAACCTCAAGTGAGGGGCAAGCCTTGCTTTCTTTTTCTTACTATCAGATAAGCCGGTCAGTTTGAGAAGAGACGAGACATGAGAAAAAAAAACCCCCAAAAAGGGCGCTACTGCCTCAATTTCACCTCATATATTTGCTCCGGCGTCGGGGGTCCGTCTCTATTCGTCTCGGATTTCCATCGGCAGATTTGGATCCAAAACTGGTCTTCGTAGCCGCCCTAACATTCCAATCCGTAAAAACAAATAAGCAAAAAGAAGAATATTGTCATTGCTCCAGCTATCCAAGACTCAACTGGGAAAGATCGTATCTCACTCAATAATAGGCCTGTTGCATCTCGGTACGTACTAAATAACGTAGACAGTAAGAAAATAACAAAATGAATACAACAAAACAAGATACGATCATTGAAGTTCCCTGCTATCACGCCCCTCTTTCTACTTCTTCCTTCTCCTCCCTCTTTTTTAGGTATCTGAGCGCCTAGACTAAGAAATAAAAAATAGAAATCACAAGCCATCCAGAAATTCAGTCCAGATCCGCGCCTCCGAGACCTTTGTCCCCAAGACTTAGTAAGCTTTCTTCTGTTGATCTTTCCAGTTTTACTATGAGAGGAACAAGTCGTGTTTGGAAACTGCCATTCTCTTTATCCCAGCAAAGTCCGTGACAGCCTGCCTCTTCTTACGAGACAAGAAGGTGTAAATCGAATCCAGCCAATCCAAGGTGTTGTATACAACACACGTTGTTTCTATTGTTCGTGTTCATTGCTACCTACAGATAGACGAAGTCATGCTTTTATTCGCTCTATGGCTTTCGTCACGACTGCTGCGCTTTGGCTATCCTATTAAAGATCGCATTCTATAGTCTTGAGACAAGTGTTGACTATATATGTACACAGCGTATCATTGCATTGTGGCTCTCAAAAAGACACCAAGGCAAATCACAGTATCGTCATATTACCATAGTCTCAGTGCTAGACTCGAGTAGTTCGTATCATCTCCTCATACCGCCACTATCAAGTGCTTTCATGTCAACATCATCCCCATCCCGTATGATACTATACAACTATCACAAAACACTACAACGAAGAAGAAAAATCTACAGTAACATCCCCGTATCATCTTGTTATTATGCCACACGCAGACCACCCCATTAAACCACCAAAAAAAAAGCCGGTAATAAACGTCTGTGCCTTCTCTCCACCGGTCCCCCCCACGGAAGGAAAATAAAAGTACACCAACAATCAGTTCAGAATATCCCTCACAGCCTCACTTTATCTTCCCCTAACCTCTCTCGGTTTCCCCTTCCAAGGTTCTCTTCCTATCTATATGTACAGGCCAATTATTTACTACTATTACTTTTAAGTATTGTTCATCTTTGCCTCTTTGGTTGCCTGTTTTGAAAATAAAAATAAAAATTAGTCAACCGGACGGACTTTTCAGTAACCGTAAGCGCCAGCTAAAATGATCGACTGAAGCGCATACATAAGCCCCAAAGATCTAAAAGTGAATTTCCATATGTATGTTTCGATATCTGGCCAAGATACTTGCCATATTCTTCTTTAGTCGTCCGGTAACAAAGGTCATACTCCGATCACTACAGATAAATTCAACGGATAAGTTTGTCCTCTTGTAGCTCCATCCCTCTTTAGTTGAGTTTTCACATACACTATTCATCTTCCTTCTTCAATATTCCCTTTGTTCCGTGATAGGTCGAGTGAACGTTAAGTAGAAACATTTCTCAACCTCCCCCCCCCCACCTCATAAAATTCCAGGCCCCCTCCACCTCCGCTTAGCGTTTCTATTCTCTTCTGGCGAGTTCTCAGAGGAATACATAATGAGAAAGCATACCCATAGTAGAAAAATAAACAGGTTCACTATTATTTTTCGACACCCCCTATAAATCTCATAAGAATTAAGGTATCCCTTGAAGTAAGTTGAGATTTCTGAGAAAAAAAACTCAAGTTGAGTGTTGTGTCAAAAAGGCGCTTACACTTGCCATCAAAACACACAAACCCTAAATAATCACTTAACACTTTTACGGTAACCCTATGATTCATTCGTTCACGCTATGATATTTTCCATCACATTGTTGTACTAAACAGTAGTAGAATAATCATTTGATTCGGAAACTACAAACTTTCCTTCTTCTTAACAACTATTTAATGTCTACCCGCTGATAAGTCTTCTTCCTTTCTTCTTCTCCGGAACTTATTGTCATCAGATATATACCATGACGTCACTTGATCTTAGATTTTGGTATCCCATTTTTCTTACTCGTCTAGATTTTGATAGTGCATGTGGTCTAAATTCGTGATAATAAAACATTTACGAAATAATGCCTGACAAATCGCCATGAAGGAGATAATCTTTGAATATATTTCTAATACAAAACTCGCTCAGTATCGGCAGTATCGGGGAGAAAGATAAATATTCATTGATAACAACGTTAACTTATTTGAACTAGAAGATAAAGACAACAGAGATAGTAGCTACGAATAATGATATTCAAACAAGTGTGTATTTTTTGGAGAATGATGACAATGATTATACTAATAATCTGACAAATAGACCTTCCATTGAGATAGAGACTCTAAGAGAGAGTAGAAAAAAAGAAAAAGAAACAAGGTATGGAATAGATGACAGGCAAATAAGACCACAAAAGATAAGAAACAGGAGTTACGCAGATAAACCAACAAAAAAAGAACGCAAGAGAACAGAAACAAGATATAGGATGAAACAGAGATAGATAGCAAACTTGATAGAAAAAAAAACCCAAAGAAGAACTACATGATGAATAGAATAGAAGCTTGTAGAACAAAGCTTACGTGAAAGTTTGGCAAAAGAAAAAAAATAGAATAGAGAATAATAGAGACATTGCAACTCGTGAGTGTCTGACTTGAAGTGGTATCGTGAGTGTAAAAAGAAAAAGAAAAGGAAGTGTATAAGATAGTTGTAAAGTGTAGTGAGCAATAATAACGATGCTAAACAATGATAAAAAAGTAGAAAAAAACAGCAGAAAAAAAAGATGACATGTCTCTTCGCAGAGAACAAAATAGACAGAAAATGGCGAAACAAAAAGACAAAGATTGATAGAAAGAAAAGACATTATTATCCGATAATCTTTCATCCATACGAGTGTTGATAAAAAGTGACTAGAATTAACTAGACGATAAATGGGAGAAGATGGCAGAAGATAGAAAGGGAAGAAAAAGAGAAGTGATACTATAATGTCTATAAAGTATCAATTCATCATTGCTGAACCATCGAAGACTCAATCTGTGGCTTCCAATCTAACCCATTCTTCTTCGCCCACACCACCATGACATCAAGTGCGCGTAGCACGGCATCGTCAATAGTAGTCCATGGGCCCATCATAGCCTGCTTTCCGTCAAACTCGTCTATATGCTTCGCAACTCTGTTGGCATGTGCCCAGCCCTCGGCGCGACGCATGAGGTTTTTGCTCACCTCGCCGAACGGTGTTGTTGGGTTTGTCGCAAATGCCGCAATCAGCTGCTCATACACGAGCGCATGTAGCTGTAGCAATAACGCGTTGATTGGCCGATACGTTTTGGTCCACGACGTGAGTTCGGTGATTAAGGGGATGACTGACTGCCAGATGCCCGCATCAATCACCTTGCGCTCGCGTTGGCGCAGGTCAGCTATCACCTTGAACCCAATCATGTATGCGAGAATAGACTCAATGCCGACTAGCGATGATGCCATGACTTCGCTATTTTCGTACAACGCCGCTCCGCCTAGTGACCGATCAGCAATTTGTGGCTTGCGGATCACGGCATCACGTTGATGCTTGAGTTTGCGACCTAGTTTCACCATGTTATCACTGCGTACACGCATGGGACCCGAGATAGAGGCTGGTAGTGCCTTTGGTGGCGGTCTATCCGACGCCGAATCTGGGCGCGCTGGTGACGGTGCTGAGTTGGCCGGTGTGCCTCCATTGAAAGATGAGTTGGAGGCAACGCGTGTCATAGCCGCGCTATGCTTGGATGGCGTGGCAGGGACATTGAGGCGTACTGTAGCCTCGGCGGCACGAGGTTTCTTGGAGGCAACTTGTTCAGCGGGAGGATCGAGAACAGAGACAGGGCGCTTCTTCGCTGATGGCTGCGCTGCAGACTCCGATGCGACTGCCTTCATAAAATTCGGGAAAAGAACCTGGGCAAGTCTTAGACGCAAGTGCGAGGGGATTTTGAGTGAAACAATTCGTGATTGTGGCAAAGGCGCCTCTGGTATCTTGGTGCCGTCGGCGAAGGAAGAGAGCCTGTCTTCAATTTCTGGAGGAAATGTTGGTGAGAGAAGCGGTGGTAGAATGACCTTTGAGATCTTGGGAATTTCAATCCTTTTCAGGTTTTCGGTGGGGTTTTCGGGGACATCGTAGTCAAAAGCGAACTTGGCATTAGCATTGGAAGTGCTGTTGATAGAAGTAGTAGTGTGCGTCTTCTTCTTTTTGCCGCCGTCGTCGTCAAGGGAAAGATGTAATGGTGATAGCAAGGGCGGTAGCGTGGATGTCGTCGAGCTAGCTTTTGTTGGTGTGTGCCGGACACTGTTGCTAGAGGCCGGGCGAGCTGTATTGCCATTCGTCGATCCGGCTCGGGGCCTGCTGGTGCCATTGGGTGCAGGTGATATATTACGAGCAGTGCTGCTGGTAGTAGCAGCTTTGAGCATAGAAAGGCCGTTGGAGGTAGTCTCAGAGCTATCCAGCTTGCCCTTACGAGGAATTGACCGCTCGCGGTCTTTGTCACGCTGGTCGTCGTCTTTTGGCCGGCCACGATCTCTGTCTCTGTCCCGGTCGCGATCCCGGTCGCGATCCCTTTCTCGGTCTATGCGATCGCGTTCTTTATCGCGGAGACGATCACGATCACGGTCGCGATCTCTGTCTCTATCTCTGTCGATGTCCTTTCCCCTATCTCTATCTCTATCGCGCTCCCGTTCGCGGTCCCTTTCGCGGTCTCTATCTTCACGGCTAGAAAGATGATCTTTACGCCGCACAGCAACGTCATCGTGATCGCGAGAGGGAAGTGAATTTTTGGTACCATTTGATTCTAGCTTGGGTCGCTTAAGTCGCATAGTATCGTCATCGTCAGTGTGTCGGCGCTCCGCCAATGTAGTCTGAGTTTGGGAGACTGGCGGTGGGGGTTTGGGGGGGAGCTTAGGCGTGTTTGACGAGGATATTGAGGTAGAGATAGTCGAAGGTCGACCAGAGGTAGAGCTGGCCGATGATGATAGACGGTCAGTATCCCGTGGTCGCGAAGATAGCGACTTTAGTGGTAGATTGCGTGAGGGCACGGTAGATCGATCTTTGGAGTCAAGGCCGCGTTCTCTATCACGGTCCCGCACGCGATCACTACGGTCACGGTCGCGTTCACGATCACGATCGCGTGGGCGTTCTCGGTCTCGGTTGTCTCTAGCACTATCGCGATCTCTGTCGTAGGGCCTATCGCGATCGCGGTCCCGGTCCCGGTCTCGATCACGATCTCTGGAAATGGGGATGGGCCTTGCGTCGGTGGCTAAGGCGCCGTGGCGCGAGTTGGTGATGGTTTTGGGAGGCATATCGGCGTCTCCCGATTGACGGCTGGCGGGGACTGAAGTCGAGGTAGCAATAGATGATGATGTAAAGGTAGTAGTAGTAGAAGTAGATGACGATGAGGAGGAGGATGATGATAGTTTTTTGGAGGCGGTAGAGTCAGTCGAAGAAATTATGGCAGTAGTGGCGGTGGTTGTGGTGGTGGTGGGTTCAATTGCAGTAATGGTGGCAGTGGGCAAAGGGCTGTCCTTCTTTTTCGCGTAGTCGCTGAGTGAAATCTTGGTGCCGGCTTTTTTCTTCGCAATCAGCGATGCAGTAGATAGGGCGACAGTCGGTTCTTCGCGCATGTCATAATACGGTCTGGTCAACAATAAGCCGCGGTCCGCTTCACCGGACACAAAGGTCATGTGCTGCAGCGGCAGAAAGAGATCTTCTTCGGGGTCGGTGCAGTGTGCAGGAATGCGGAAGCGGCAGTCGGGGCTAGGAGAAATGGTATGGGGGAGCTCAGGGAGATAAGTCTGTAATTGTTGAATTCGTTTCGCCGCAGCCTCCATCTTCGGCCGGCAGTGGTTTCTTACAGTTATGCATGCATATGGATGGGGTGGAGGCAGCGCACAATTGACAGCCGGTGCGCCGGGCGGTGTGCGATGAAAACAGTAGAATGATAGTAATGATGATAGTGACGAGCAGCAGCAAAAAGAAAAGAAAAAAAAGAGAAAAAAGGGACTCTCGCAAGATAATCAGAGATTGGCGAAGGCAAAAGGTGCAGATTGTGAGCCACTAAAAAATATAGGACTCTTCTGGAGGCTTTTTTTTTTTTTTTTGGCTTGGGTGGCCAATTGGTTGCTCTGGCTCTTGGTCGGTCTGTTTTCTCTTCTCGCGATAAAGCCGTCTGCAACAAAAGTGCCGATTTGAGTGTGTGCGTTTTGGTGTGTGCAGCGCGTAATTGATTGAATGATTGATCAGTTGTGTTGTGTTTACTATAGTTGGGATGGGACGCTGAACAAGGCAGTGAGTGAGTGACCAAAGCTACTGCTATACTGGCTCTAGCTCTGGCTCTTGCTGTAGGTTCAAGGTTAGCTAGCTATACAATAACAGTAACAGCAACAGACAAATTCAGCCTTGCCCTCGTCTCAGCTTTGGCCCAGGACAGGGACGGAAGGGCTCCAGACAGACAGGGCCATGCCATGCCTATTTGGCCAGCTCTCAGACACCTGGAGGAAGATCTAGGATGTGATGGAGACGCCAGTTTGCCTTTTCAAGCAGTTTAGCCAATGAGAGCTTCACTTACATCTGTAATCTGGGAATATTTGTGATGACTGAGCACGCTGGGCTGGTGTTTGCCTTCCTATGTCTGGATTTGTGCTGCAGTCTCTTTTTCGTGTGTTTGTTTTGCCAATTGGTTTTGAAATGTTAATTGCGAGGGGAAGTTGCACCAGAAGCAAGGCGGCCACCAAACATATTTCTTAGCTTCAGTAGTTGGGCCTAATTTCGCCACCTATTAGCGTATTCTGGGGCTAAAGCCGGAAACGGCTCTTTAAAGGCGGAATCCACGATACATAGAGAATGAAGCTGAGTCAGCTGATTTCCTAGTACCTAATGCTACCAGTTCTACATGTATAGTTGGCGATAACACCAAACTTTATTTATTTTCGGAAGCAGACTTACATAATTATGGAAAACTGCAGAACCCATAACTAACTACCCAGTTAGCTACAGATATGTATGTGACTTGATCGCTGAACGTGCTACCAATGGTAGTATTGTAGTATAAGTATGTACAACATCTCCTAGCGATACCCGTGCGCAAACTCAACTGCCTGAAAAAAATATGGAAAAACTCGCTGCTACCATACCCTAATTAACCCTTTGTAGCCTTCTCAATCTCATGAAACACAAACCTTGAGCATTGGGAAAAGTCGCTCTCCTACGTTTCTTGCTGATCTGCCCCTATAGGCGACCCAAAGAAAGAAAGAAGAAGTAAAAAGATGCAAAACTTCTCTCCTAAAAAATACCAAGTCACATAATTGTAGGTCGACTCCTAGCTCTGGATTCTACCCTATACCTTTAGGCAGGACGGGCCGAGCACAAAACACATGTTGCAGGGATTCAAATTCTTGTTCTTTCCCGTTGTCTTTGTTTCTTGGTCTGTTCTTTTGTTAGCCCTCTCTAGTCGATCATTCTCTAGCAGGCATGACTGACCAAAGGAAACCGGTCGAACGTCTCAGATCTGTGACAAGAACAAAAGCTATGTCTAGTTGCCTCTACAGGAGTAAAGAATGATGATTAGCCGCCAATAGTATCCCACACTAGCACACGAGGTTTGGAAATCCTATTCCTATTCCTTGATGCCAAAAATGGAACACGGGGACAAACAATCCACTGTAGCTTTGACAAAAGAAGACTTCAATTGACATCTTGATACAGGGGCACCTTAGACGCATAGAACACGGTGGTAAGAGAGAAGAAAAACCCAATTAAGATACATATGCTCGACGAGGATTAATATAGAGTTATCTCGTTCATCTAATCATACCTAGGGTTTTGACTAATAAAATAAATTCACTATCTTTAAGGTATAAGTACATCTAGTTAATGCCACTTAGGGTTAATGTTACCTAGGGTTTCTGATATTTGCCTTCTGAGTTCAGCACAAACAACAATCGAATGATTTAGTCTCCCTCTAAAGTTCTTTTATTCCAAGTTGCATTATATCAAGTTGAGTGAAAAGAAAAAGCAACAAACTGTAAGTTTAAGAACAACCATTCCCCGAACAACCGATCCATTGGTATAAGCTACGCCCTAGAAACTAGACGGCCAGATCGGAGCTCAGCATTCTTGCCCAACCAAGTTTGACACAAGTTCAAGTGAGGGAATGTCAGATGAGACCATGTCATATGCCTCATATAAGGGAAATGTATTATATTACTTCCCTTCGCTATTGGTTAGGTGGCTCTTGCTGGTAATGAACTACAACATCAACTCTGTGATGGAAGCAGCGATGGTGAGACAACAATGAGTGAAATGCAGGGGTGGAGCAACGACGTTAACTGGATAGCATGAATAGGCAGTATAGATTGTTGAAGTCAAGGATATGAGCATCAATAATGGTATATTTATCAATCTGTTATAGAACACCGAGTGACACTGGAAGTTGTTTTAGCTGGTTCCCGAATTGTCTCTACCTTCTATTCTTTGATGATCTGCTGAATGACTTTTCTTTATTATCCACTGAGAGGTATATGAGTCCTGGAGCAGTTCCATACTTCAACATAAACTTGAGGAATACAGTTTTGTTTCGATTGTAGATTGCTTGTATCGGATATTCTATAGAGACTCATATCCGGCTCACCATATTTCTTGAAGAACAGATCAGCAGTGTCTGGATGTAGACGGGTTTGTTGTATAATGGAGAGGCAGGACCGAAAAAAGAAAGACATACATCTTCTTGTTCTGATATAAAACTATCGGTTTGTATTGGCGTGACTGGAATGATGAGTCGATGTCGTAAGTCGATGGTCTCCATCAATCCAGGTATAACTGACAGCAAAATACCGTAGAGAATCTCCCAGATCAGGCTTGACCAGACACATCTTGTCGACATCAATCAGCTGAAATTACAAGGGAAGATCACAGATATCCAAGTCAAAAGGTTAGCTGCCTTCATACTATACATTTTGACAATCTAGTAGTAATTAGTTTACCTGGGGTTTCAGATGATTCAGAATCATGTTCCCTCTCGTTACATTCTGCTACCCATCTTTGAATCGTGCCGGTATCGAAACGTGGAGATATTTCTGACGCTCTTTCGTCATTCACGACATGCCATCCGTTTCCGTGTCTTTCGTATGCCGCGTTGAAGCTGGCCCAGTGACGTCCTTTTCTTTCTGCACGAAGGCAGGCCTTGGAATTCCACTTCAACTTGCTGCTTTTTGATTGCTTTGAAGCTATGTTGAGCAGATCTGATACTAGTGTCTGACATCTTACAGGCAGCCACATTCAGATGCCAGAAGTTTGTGGTAATCAGTGATGCGTTTTAATCTCGGCCTAGAGGGCCTTAGAACGCCCAAGCCTAGATTTGCCCAGGCCCGGGGGGGAAACAACCATTCTGAAGAGCCACTCGGAGCATCTCCAGCAGAATTGCTGTTCTGGCATGGCGAGATCCTCAGCTTGATGTAGAGATATATTGAGAAGAGTAGAGCAATGTCGTTGGTATGGAGAAGACAATCCTCAATCTTGAGATGAATAGTAGGAAAAAGGTTGAAGTTCGAAAATAGCAGAATATGAAGATGTGGCTATAGGAAGAAAACAAAAGAAGCTGCATTTTGAGGAGCAAGGGGATATTAGTAAAAATGGACTGGTACAGTGATTTCAAAGAGAGGATTGACAAAAACATTAGAATGACTTTTATTATAATGAGTAAGACGTTGGTAGCAATCATTGAATCAGCGAAATATATAACTAGGTTCTAATACCTAAGTCAACAGAGCATTCGATCTGTATTATCTCGTCATATCTCTGTATATTGCATGTATGTAAATGAATTTGAAAATGTGAAATAAAAAGATTGATTCAAAGCTCAAAAAACCATCAAGATGTGATAACATGAGGTATACCCAATATCCAAAAACAACATATGAAGAAAAAAAAACCCCGCTAGTTACATAAAAACTCAAGTCATATTCCCAATATTTCCCCCATACTATTTATTTACCGGTCGTTTCAATCGTAAAATTAAGGAAAAAAAATCATTTTCGGTTACGCAGCCGCTGAAAGTTCCTCATGTGCTGCTAAGGCCGCAATGTCAGAGTCTATGACAAGTTCCATTGCCATATCCATGGATTCTTGCAACTGATTCTCAACTGAGTTATTAGCAATAGTGGCGTTGTTAACGCCAACCATGGGATCTGATCCCCACATCAAGGTATCTTCGTCCTCGCTCTTAGGTTGAGATTGAGTCTGCGTTTGCGGTTGCTGCTGCTGCTGTTGTTGCTGCTTCTGGGAATGCTTTTCAGTCCCATTCAACGCGAACACGTCATCGGTTGCGCCTACTTCTGATGGAAATTGCAACCAGTAATCCACATCGAACTCTCCAGTAGAAACACCTGACCACTCGAACTCTGATGCCATAGTGCTTATACCGGTTGCATCGCATGTTCCATTCATTTGGACGTTTTCTAGGCCATGAGAATGTGAATGATCATCCCATGCTGTAGTAGAAGTAGTAGACACACCACTGCCAATGGGTGTTGAGCTACCAAAAGCCGAGTCACCATCGTCATGCTCTGTGTGCGGAGGCGATGTAGCTGCAAGCGAGATTGTTTGCTGTCCGTGATGAGGATGACTGTGGATGTGCTGTTGCTGCTGGCTCTGGTGTTGATGTGAAGAGATACCTGCCATGGCAGCTATGCCGATAGGCATAGACATGGTAGCAGCAGTTGAGAGCAGGTTATTGGTGGCTGTTTGGGTCATATGTGTAAGACCAGATAGAGTTATCCCGTTGTCTAATGACATGTTTGGAGTACCACCAAATAGGCCATGCGTGATAGAAGAAGGTAAACGCGAGGGCGCTGTCTCTGGCGGCGGTGTGTGGAATGAAAACAATCCGGGTTGTTGCTGCTGAGCCTGCTGCTGAGCCTGCTGCTGTTGTTGCGATTGTTCTTGGGACAAAGATGAACCAACACCGTTACTTTGGGAGTCTGTAGTCTTCAGGGGAGTAACACCGATAGACTCAGCGTTGATATCGATGCTTGCCTTGCGCAGGAATGCATCCAAGAAACCTGTGGCATACTCTGCGGCGGCATAGCACGTGCGCAACGTCTGCATTACGTCCATACATTGCTTGAAACCACGGACAGCACGATCCCGCACCTGTGGATTATGATGCTTCATTTCTAGCATATGAATGATCATTGCAGGGAGCACAATGGTCACGCCTGTCGTAGGAAGATATTTATCAAGTTCGAGCTCATGGAGGTCTGTAGCCATTCGGGTGATCTGCGTTGCTGCATCACGAACCCGGACTCGCGCCATCTCTTGCGCCTGCTGGATCTTGGTCTCTAGGTGTGGTGGAGCTGGTTGCATACCCAAGAACTGCGGGCGATGTAGAGCTGACTGCGTGGTGTAGTATATCATATGAAGAAGCGAACGGTGTACGGCAATCGTTGCCTTACCATCTTCCACATCAAAGGGTGTCAATGGGCGATTTGAGCACGATTCAGAAAGCTCAGCACGCCAGCGATTAAGATTACCGTCCACATCACTGACCTCGTCGACATTATCGATGGTCTTGTTTGGGAAAAGCATTGACGCGCTGTCCATAGGCACCGTGCCTTTGGTATGCACCGAGTACTGAATCTTGAGCATATGGCTGACAAGCACACATAGCTTAGCTTTGGCAATGGCCATCTCTGCCAAATCCTTTTGCATACGCACATCGCGCATCAGACGACACTCGCGTGGAATCGTAGTATTGTCATCGGCTACCGCTGCGATATCAAAATCGCTCTCTTGTAGCATGTCAACGTTGAAATCACCAGCCTTGATACGGGTCGGTCGCCGCATGCCAAGGGCAATTTCTTGGTCCCGCATGAAGCATGACCACCAGATACGACGGTATAAGCCAAGCTTGCGTGTAGGTACGTTCATTAACGAAGAGATGCGGTGTAGACCAATGGAGTGAGCTAGACTTGTGGCGATACCCATCCAGTGCCAAGTGTCCTTCTGGTCATCTGGGCTTTCATACCAGAACGTCATCAGAAGCAAACCCTGGACTAAAATCAACCGATCGGCTTCATAATCAAGATCGTACAGAGCACGAGCCTTGAGGAAAAAGACTTTGCGGGCAGACTTCCTTGTGGCAAATCCACATTCGCGCAAAACATTCATATCAACAAAAGCCGAGGCAGCAAATAGAGCGCAATGGTATAGAAACAAGCTGACTTGACCACGAGGATCGTTTCGTGCGCTGACACCCTTGAGAAATCCATGCAGATCTAGTAGCGGCATGAACGGGTGTACGTATTCTGAGTAGGCCTGTAGCAGAGCTGATTCGATATGTAGGGCAGGTAGAGTCAGTGAACCCTTGGCACGTAGAAATGTAATCTCATCGGACCCGATCTTGGTTGGCAGAGGGCGGATGAAGGCTGGAAGAGATACGGGAGAGTGGATGCCGTTGTCTAGGGAGCTGTTAGGCTTGTTGCTATGACGCAAAAGATTAAACCATGCCTGGCGAGCAGCAATCATCTCACCATTATTAGCAAAGTTTTGTTGATCTGCAATAAGCCAAGTTAGCGATGTTATACTAATAACTACATGTTGTTGATACCAAGGGAAATAACAATGGTGCTATCTTTTATTGTTTCATGAAACCCTTGTTATGCACAACGGGTGAGATAGCAACAGTTGCAAAAGTTGAGCTACGTTTGTACTTCTTGTGTAGAGTGGAGGAAATCCAGGAGAATATAGGGTTTGAAAAAAACGTACAAAGCATGTGAGGAAATGAATGACTTTCGATGGGCTGTTGATGCTGTTGGGAAGCGTTCATTGCCTGATTCGACTGTGAGATAATTCTGCGTGCGTCTGCGTTTGTCGCCTCAAGCGGATTTATTGATGCTGTGGATCCTGGAGTGGTTGTGGGCGCTACTGTTGCATTCATAGCTGACGATACATCGGGCAATGGACGCTGCTGGGTCTGACATTGAGAGGCAGGGATGGATGTATTTTGTTGCTGATTTTGCTGTTGTATTCCGTTTAGAGAAGCGCCGGGACTTTGACCGGACGGCTGTACATCGGTGGGAGAAACTCGTCTGGCAGGTGCGGGGATACCATTGATTGATGAGAGGTTCTTCCTGTTGACGAGAACGCAAACATAGCATAGCGGTTAGCAATCTCCTCTCGTTTATTACAATATGGGTGTGCCGTGTCTGTAACTGATGGTAAAAGAATGACTCGGATTTCATGGCTGGCTGCATGGCGGCCATTGTTCGGCCTGAGACTGTTTAGGGCTAGTATGCGAACTTTTATGACGCCAACTTTGGCGGTGGCTATACAGCCTTGATGCATGTGATGTTAGGCGAATGAGTCTAAGTTTCCAGGAAGATTCATTCAGAGTGGGTTAGTTGAAACCTTGAGTGAATAATGCCATATAGTCCGTGAAGATAAAGTCGTAGATGATCAAATGAAAGCGCTAGTAACTTTACTATGGATTGCAATCATAACTATATGCAAGCAATTTATCCATTTCGCCCGAAAGTTTCGAGGCTAGCAAAGAAGGTAACCTTTACCATGGCTCTTCTAAGCATGCATTCATTGCCTTGTGCAACTGCCGAGAGGATGTGTTATTTTCTTCGAACTCCCTCTTGGTTTCGGCTAACGGCCCCATGGTAGCCAAATCAATACTTAGCCAGCCTTAGAATCATAGCATGAGCTTTAGCTGAGCTTCTGTTAAACCAAGTCAAGCCTGGCTTGACCGTTACAGGAAAAACGTCTGAGCCATAATGAAATTGCTAGAAAATATAACCAAGAAAGGCAAAGGGCACAGTATAAAGTCTGAAAACGAAGCTCTAGGCTTGTTCGAGGACAGGGATCATCACAAGCCTGTTCCGGTGAATATTGGTGGGAAAAACAATGCGGCAGTTTTTGGGATACTCGACGCATACAAATCAACATGCAGAAAAAGAAGATCAAAAGACCAAAAAATGAGGATGGGAAAACAGCAACTAGACAAGAAACATTACAGCCAGAAGACTGAGATAATGAAAAAAGCATGAAAAAAACAGTTGAGGTTACAGAAACTTACTTGCGACGCCTACTTTCTTGCACAACGCATTCGATGTTGTCCCAACGGCAATTTCCACATGGTGACGACTCAACCACGTCGCAACGCACTTTGCGAGCTCGACACGAGACACAGGCCCTCGCTGCTCTACGCTTTGTGACTTTATGCGCGGCAGCGGCAGCAGCAGCATCTTTGCTAGAGACAGAACTTGTACGCTGCTTTTTAGAACCTGACATATGTAGTGATGAAGCCGACGGTGGTGGCGACCCGGCGTTGGATTCGGCTGAGACTGAAGCGGCAGAGTTCGACATGATTGTCTGAACAGTGATATTCGAGCACGCGGACGAAGAAGAAGAAGCTGAAGAAGCGAGCAGGGGCACCGGCGTTGATGCAGTCTTGGGTGAGACAGGAGTGCCAGAGGAAATAGCTGTGGACTTTGAAGTAAGAACTTGGTCCAAGCCAGCAGTGATGATAGCCAATGGCGAAGATGCCGAGGGCGTTGAAGATGTCGAGATGGCCGAGTTCATGGTGGTTATAGAAGTAGAAGATGTTTGGCTCGAGAGGTTTTCAAGATTCCGAGTCTTGCATTGGCGTTTGGAAAGTATTGAAGAGTATGACTTTTGGGGGGTATTCGATTCTTCGAGATGCCTTGGTCGAGAATGTTCGAGAAGCAGAAGAAAAGAAGAAAAAGCGTTCAAGGGGAGTTCTAAAAGGAACAAAACAATGGCAACGTGTATGCTGGCGGAGCTGAGCTGAAGAAATAAAAGGTGACCAAGATATAAGGGAATTAAAGAGTCTCTAGAAAAGATGTGTAGAGAGACACTTTCAGGCTCCAAAAGCTTCGTTGAACGGCGATATTTGAGAGTGTGGCCTAGCAGTCGTTGGGTTGATTTCAAAGTATATGTTATGGCTGATAGAACGAATAAAGAAAAGAAGAGCTTGGTTCGGGTTTTAAGGGGTGACGATGGTAATGCTTAGAAAACGGTGCTATTATTTGGTAACAGATTCGTGTAGTAACAGACGAAAATAACCCCGAAGTAAACGAAGTAGCTAAATGTGTTGACCGGCCTAAACTTTGTTTATTTATTATTTTCGGGGTAAGAAGTATGGGTGTGTTTTCTTGCTGTTCTACTTGTCTCGAAATGGCAGCGGCGGGCTTAAGCGTTTAATTTTCCCGTGTCAGATTCTTCACGAAGTCGAGTTCGAACGATGACGACAAATTGAGTGAGCAATGCTTTGTTGTTGTAGAGATTGTGAGTTTGGCAAGAAAATTAGGAGAGTAAGATGAACAGTGAGCTCAGAGTGAGATGAACAGGGTAAATGCTGGGTAAAGATGTCGACTGTTATCTTAAGTAGTAGCCTTTCTCGTCGATTACATGTATCAACAGAAGAGTAAAGGGAACAGTGAATGTAGTGAGAAAATTCGCAAGAATATTGTTTTGGTTTAAAGAAAACCGAAGAGAGAAAAAAGAAGCTTCAAGAGCAACTTTGTTGGCAGCGAACACTGAGAAAGTGGGAAGTGTGATCCTTATAGAAGAAACTGACAAGGAAAAATAGAAAAATATTAATCGACAAAAATCAGAATGAAGAATAACTCCGGTTTTGCACGGAGAATTTGTATAGTTATATTTATTTATCCAGTACGTCGTTAAGTAACCAAGTTTGTGTTTGGATTCTGTGGAGATTTGTCTATATCAAGACGGATCGACCAGAAAAAAATAAAATAGAATAAATAGAGTGAATTAAATCACGAGCAGAGACACAAAACACGGTTAAATAGCTCGCTATGCACAGATGTAGATTAGTGTTTTTATTATTGCCTTTACTTGGTGAAACAAAGAAAGGAAAAATACAGTTTGTGAAGCTCCGAATCGTCTTGTGTTATTTTATCTCGAGGAAGCCATATTCAACGAACCAAAAAAGAAAATATCACGATGAACACTCGACATCGGGTTTGCTAATATAAAAGCTGGAGGAACTGACTTGACATGGGGTGGAGGAGGAAACGCCAAGGGATTGGTTTAGTATTAGCAGTAATAAGAAGCACATGTAAGAACCAGATAAATACATAATTCAAGAGGACCAGATGTACAGGCACAATTACTTTCCTGGTCACTCTCGCTTTTCTTCAACAATAAAGGCGGCTCTTGCGGTCTGGCCACACAAATAAACAAACAGTCAACCAGCCAATCAATCCACAAAGCAATGTTCTAGCTGCATGTATTGTGAGCCCCTCACCCTCTCGCTCTGCCAGGGACGTCATTTGACTCGCCGTTCTGCAAGTCTCCGGTGTGCGCTGATCAGTATATTGGCTCTGGGTCGGTCGTTACGAACTTGGTCACGCATGTCCGAGAGAAAATCAAAGTAGGACGACCTTTGACCTTTGGCCAGCTGTCCCAGAATGGAGGGGTGACCGAATAGTCAGGGTTCAGCAGGCCGTGTAGCATCTCCAACAAGCTAAGCTAGATACAATTGTAACATAGTAGAGGGAACTCCAACTTTCTTTCGTCTTGGTAGCACTTCTCGTTGTTTGATGTCTCCATACTACTTTGGATTAAAACGACCTTCCCTTTTTCTTGTATCCTACGTTCTCTCTACCCGGGTTCGCACGGTTCATTGCCAAGAACGGTCATGTTCATGTTATGTTTAATCGAGGGTGTTTGTTGTTCCCCCCTCGAGAACTAAACAAAAGAAAAGCCACGTCTTGTTCAGAGTAGCTCAAAAGAATGGTCTCATTTTGCAACTTAGCCTAACTATTCTTAATCCTTTCACTTCGTCGTTAGCGTCGCCGCAAATGGATATTCACCCCGGATTTTCTAGGTATTTCCCTCTTCCTTTGCCTAGGTTTTCCAGGCTTTGAACCTGTGACCAGTTTGTGGTCTGTAAACACTACGTTTTGGTTGGTTTGACCGACTCACATGAGAATACAGATCCAGGTTCCCCGGATTCCAATGATTTGCCTCTAAAGAACAGGAAAGATGCACTATTTTAAGACACCAAGTAGTTAGCAGGACTTTTGGGAAATTAACGAAAAACGGACATGAACCACAAGTTCTTTGTAGAAGAAATACCATTTATTTTTTCTACTACATGTAACTACCAGTTTTCTATTTTCTAGTAACCATGTCCTCCCTTCGATTCTCCAGCTTCATTAAGAAGACATATGGATACAACTAAGGAAAACCCCCATGGCGTAGTGGTTATACGCCTGGTCGATCTCGCAAGAGATAGTTGGTTCGAATCCAGCTGGGGCAAAACTACTACTGAAGTCTACCCTATGCTTATGGTAGTGTGTCTGAGGGTTTGGCAGCCCCTCCACTCACGAAGTTCTGCAGAAGGTAGATGCCAGGTAGTAACCATACTGTTCTAAGAGGGTTTATAGTACAAGGGGCTACAAAATGCTCGGAGGTTTTGAGGCAGGTTCCCGATGAGGTGGTTTTTCCCGGAAAGGATTAGAAGTTGAAATGCGCAGGAATAGCATATAACGAAACCATAACAAATGTTCTGTATCTCAGTGGCCTGTCACTGTTGAGAAGTAGGCTGTCATTCACCTTACATTGTATACTAGTATTAGTTCAGGGCTGTGTATCTTAGGATACCGAGGTGTTACATAGCTATCAAGAGCTCCACTTTCACCTTAATAAAAAATGAATTAAAAAAAAAAAAAAAACAACTAAGGAAAATGGTACAGCAGGGTACAAGGATTCCACCCAGCCGTCCACTCAGGTCTCATGATTAGCAATGAAGAAGCTGCGGGTTCCAACTAGCTTCACTAGTCCTAGAAGAGAAGCTTGAGGGCAGACGCAAGAAACAGTGGCTAAACAATCAATGGATAACTATAATTGTGGGTGAAATATCTGTAAAGCCAGTTGTAGAAGTTTGGTAAGACGTGCCCTGTTGTTTCCGAGTTCATATTCACATTACATGTATATCGGACACATATATACATAGTTATCATATGTAAGTTTATTGTGTGTAGTTAAGTGGCTTAAAGTGGCAAAAATCAGGGTATTCTACAGCTAGTTACTTCTACTCGTATACCAACAGGACGCAGAAAGGCTATTGTCGGTTAGTTCTAATTTTACCAAAAGAACATGTTCCCCTTTCTGCAACTTAAGCCTCCTGATTCAGAATAAAAATGCATGCATTGAGTAACAAATCTTGTATCCAGTTAGCTTTAGTTAGCTTAAAATTCGAGATGGAATAAGGAAGCCGCAACATTCGGATCATGTGCCCCACTTCGTGGAAACTAAAAACCAAGATCCACTTATGAGTGAGGGTTGCTTGTTAGGGTATGCCACATACCGTAGCGAGTCCCGTGATAGGCTAGTAATCCGCGTTATATGACGCACTGCCCGAGCCGCTATCCCTTGATGGGTTTCTAGACTGGTTCTTGAGGCTGAAAGTGAGGACATAGACATGTCATGTCGAGAATTCACAATTAAAATATCTCTGAAAACCATTTAACGCAAATGAAGAGAGCAAACTGCCTGATCATTCATGCAAGCTACTGCAGCGTTGTTCTGTAGCCGGATCCATAGCGTCATTAGTCCACTCCAGTGCTAGGCTCGGGCTCCCTTGGCACGCTGTTTTCATTTCGTTGTACGTATAGAAAGGTACTAGTCGGGTTGGCATGGATCACGATGTTGGTCACAAGACCCAACCCAGCAAGATTTGAGCTGTTCTTTTTTTGAATTTTGGCTGTTTTTCTGCCTCTTGGTCTTGTTTTCTTTGCCAGAGGTTTCAAAATGGGGAAAAGAGATTGAAACTTGCCAGTCAATGGTCATGTTATACCCTTAGTGTATAATTACTGTATCAATAGTATATGACGCATATCATTCATTGAGTCTTGATTCAGGGCTTCACGCCGTTGTGGGCCTGCTCCACGCGGTAAATAAAGTAAACATATATCAGAAATCATATGGCTATAGTTACTCTGGCATCAGCCACCTCCACATGCATTTGTATAGGGTTACCCAGGAAGTAGTATTAGTACTACTGACTACCATACATATACATAAGCTATGCATGATGAATACGTGGTATCGTTGCACCCAGCCAGTTCCCTGCGGCGTTTTTGTACTGTATTGCATATTTGCATACCATTGCTAATTTTCCTATCGAGAATGCTGTGGTAACAATTTAGCATATGTACACGGCTGTTTTGGTACTTGATATGCTGTCAGGTGCGCTCCTTGGGACTCCTCAGAGCCAAGAAATGAAGAAAGAAACCCTTTGCCCGAGAACGGCTGATGTGATATGTATAATGGCTGAACCCGGAAAAAGAGATATCATGCTATCAAATAATCATGTCTATTTCATTACGTTGTTATGGCAAACTCTTGAGAATCCTAAGTTGAGTACGTGCAGTGTAACGAACTAATGTGAGGTTCTTTGTGTTGTACCTGTGTATTGAGTACAAAAAATAGATATAAAGAGAGAAGAATTATAGAGTGCGGGGACGTGACAAGAAGGAAAACGTGAAACGAGCCCCTTGTAAAAATCCGGGGAAATACAAAGAAACCAACTAGCTAGTCGGGTTTTATATACAATCAACTGGCTTATTTGTTGATGGAGCAATAGTTACATGTTTATTTCCGTGTTTCTTCTTAATGTAGATACATATCAAGAACATAACACGGAATAAAAGTCTGGAACGGGCTAAAAGAAAAGAGGCAATTTGCAATTATTTCTTTGATATGATGACTATGAATGTATTTACATTGCTACTCCTTCCTTTGATTGTCAGACGAAATAAAGAGCCACGGCCAAGAAGACCTGGAGCTACATCGATTCTTCTACGATAACTCCCGAAGAATCTGAACTATATACTGGTTCTCAACGGGAGATTGGTGATTAGTTTGTTGAAAAGTACTTCTAACTCCGTTCAAGATGGAAACGATGTCGGCAAAGATCGGGATATACGGGTTGTTAACGCCCTGTGACATCGTAAGTCGTTCGGAAATATATGTATTTATTGTCGTTAAATACGGAAGGGGCCAAGAGGAGCAAAAGACCGAATAAGCGCGGCTTTAACTGGTCAAGTCGGGTGTCACTGGAGAATGCCTGATTGCGGGGGAATCACCAAGTATAGTAAGAGAGGAAGCTAGAGAGGAAAAGCCTAGACAGGTTGAGATAATCTTTTACCGCATTGCTTTCCATGGGCTTTTTTCTTTAATCCATTTTTATCAAGGTGGAAATGGAGCTTTAATAGCTGTGTAGCACCTCGGTGTCCTAAGATACACAGCCCTGAACCAATACCAGTTATACAATGTAGGGTGAAGGACAACCACTTCTCTCTCTCTTGTTACTGCAGCGCGCCGTGTTCCGAAATTCCACGATGAACTACCGATAACAATGTCCTGTTGCTTCTTTTTCTTCTCTCGAGTATGCCCTGCTGCATGTTGATTCTCACGAACGGCACGGGCAGGATTGAAGATAGTCAAAGGCGGAAACAGAACGGGAATAGAGTGACGTTCTCACCGAGCTATTACCGAAGCAACACAAGATCGATATTCTCATGACCCGATAGTCTAAACAAGGATATCACGATCATGTTCCGTGAGCCTATCGTGGGAATAAGAACACTTAGCGGACGAGCATAGCTATCTTCACGCACAGAAAACAGTCATATATAAGAATCTCGCTGGTAGGGCGGTCTTTTATTTTCTCACTGCACACTTGGTTCCGAGAAGCCCCGGCATGTTGCTGACCTGCATAAAATAGGTCGGAACGGTGCCATGAAGCGCAGTTTTCTTTTCGTGTCGATTATTTTCTTCTTCTCCGGATTTCTGTAACGCTGTGATGAACGCAGAGATTCTCTGCAAAAGGCAAACTAGTTCGTTTAGGAGCAGCTACACGGGTTGCTTTGCTGTAGACAAATACACGGTAACCTGTCATTCTGATCATCTTTATTTTATTTTATTTTTTTCCAAGACTTGGGCTGGCTGATGTCATCTGTCTTTCCCTCACAACCGGGACAGGATCTTCCCTCGCCTACATATGTATAGTCGGGACCGAAGAAGCAAAAAAAAGAAATATTTTATTGCTACATTCAAGCTCGTCTGTCAAGAAGTCCTTCACAGTGCGTGCCAATGTACATGTAGCAATTATGATAAAGGAATGACATCGTAACTCCGAGCCGCAGCTCGGTCATAGAATCTTGGATTTTACTTGGATCGAATAAAAAATAAATATGAGCCGCCGTCAGACCGATTTGGATGATTCATTTTCTTTTTGTCGGGACGTACAATGTGTAGAATTCGAGGGAAGAAGACAAAAAAAAAAGAGCCTCCTGACAAGTAAGATCTACTCCAAATCTAGGGTGGGAAGGTCTAGTTGTATTATGTAGCGTAGTTGTATATCTGTATGTATAGATCAATATTTCTGGACTAAGATGGTGCCCATTTCTTTGGTAATTTAGTCATATTCTTCTCTAGCCAATCTCTATCTCTTCAATTACAATCATTGCTTTAAAAAAAGAAACCTGTCTTCTTTTCGTTCCTGATATTTATTTCTCGTCTTTTTTTTTGCCTTAGTACTATTCCTTTTACCCCAGAAAATTCACCAAATTTTATCCTCCGCCTTTTTTATTCCCTCCTCCAAGAAAATCCGGGGATTGACGCTAGTATGTACAATAAAAAACCATGGCCACTTATAGGGTGAAATTGTTATTTTAGCTGCACCTTTACGCGCTAAAAATTACAGTTGGTGCCCCTTGTTTTATTTATTATCTGTGTTTTTTTATATACTAGTACTACGTCAGAGTCAAAGCTGCCTCGGCATCTACATCCATGAATTGTTTTATCATTTTATATAATATTATATCGTATCTAGGGATTCATTCTGTATCCAAGTATCACCAAGACGAAATTATGTCATGACGGACGGCTTCTCGTGGTTGTAACTCTATGTTTTTTGATACATCATCATTCACGATAGCGCGTGACTCTCCATTGTCCCTCTTCTTATTGCCTTCTTGGCCTCATCGTAGCCTTTTTTATGCTTGAATGAAGAAGAAGAAGCGGTATTTGACGTTCTATTAGCTAACTCTGTATTTTTATGATCTTCACATACTTAACCCAATTAAGAAGTTGGAGGCGTACACAACTAAATCTTCACATGTCAGAAGAAATCAAGACTTAGCTTAAGTCTTGTGCAATGAATGACCTTTGGTTCTAATAATCCACAAGGTCTTCTTCACAACGAGACCAAAAAAAGCTATGCAAGCTTGGCTTGTCTTCATCGTCTTCTCGATGGTCCCCTTCTTTGGCAAAAATGGAATATTGAGGCGGTTTGTCTTCCTTCTTCATACATGCATTCCAACTCCTTACTTCTGCTCACTTTTTTGACATGTGAAAGCGCCTGCTATAAGCCGATCCCCCGCCCGCCTCATTGGTGGTTCATTCCTTTTTATTTTATGCTTTGCTCAAATCTTGACTTCATATGGTATATCTAGTTAGTCAACATGTGTGTTTTGCATGAAAGTACAAATATTAGAAAGTACCATCTGAGAAGATGATGTTAAAGTGATATTACTGGTATTCCCTAATCTAAATCTCATCCTCAAAAGGATAGATAATATACAATAAAAAGTCTATGTGTAAAAGAAAACGCAATAAAAAAGATGTCATGACTACTTGCCTCCATCTGCCGCACGGCTCTTTTTCTCCATCATTGCCCACTGCTTCTTATCGAGCTGGATTCTACTGACCCATTGACGCATTTCCTTGACATACTCCAACTCGCCATCCTCGAATTCGACAGGAGGACCTTTGACCTGTGGAGGCCCGCTAGTTCTTCTGCTGCCACCGGCTGCCGCATTGGCGCCGTCTTCGAATACCGCCCATGCCGATTCTGCACCACTTCGTAGGCCGAACCCACGGCCCGGCATCGGTGCTACGTAGAACCGTCGCAGTAAAATCACGTCGCCGACTTTAACATCAGGTAGTGCTTTGATGTGTGGTCTGTAGACGGCAACTGAAGCAACAGCAAGTGGAAAGCTCGAGACATCCGTGATATTCAGGTTGAGAATGAAATCCCGGGGCCCGCCTTGAGGGCGTTTCGGAGCTGTAGGCGTGGCTGTGACCATGGCTATAACATCAACAGTTTTTCCCGTCGCGGTTCGAAGCTTCTTGACGTCCATCAAATGCTTCATCTCTTTCAAGTGCTTAACTAGATGTTGCTTGAGCTGAACATTAGATATAGATGCACTATTATCCTCCTCTTCTTCCTCATGATCATCTGCCGCAAACTGAGTAGACTCATCACCCACGATTTCCTCTTGGGTTGCGTCAGCCTCTCCCTCTTCTATAGGGACAAAGGAAATCTCTACTTTGGAGACACTTTGTCTCCGTTTAGAAGCACGTGTTGTAGAACTCGGGGCTATCACAGGTTGCGATGTGTGGGAGTCGAAATCTTCACGTGCCATAAATATGCTTTCATCATCAACTAGACCCGGAGACATGCTGGCTCTCTTGCTCTGTGACCGCGTCGTTCGGGATGAAGCCGGAGTGACAGCGAGTCTTGTCGTAGTTTGCTGTGGTGTCGCGGGGATTGGCACATCGTTGTTCGCCGCATGTATGGGATTGTTGAAGCGAACCATGCGAATGCTCGGATCATCATCTAGCGAGTGGTCAGACAGCCTGTTGGAATCATCCTCATCTTCGTCAGCAAGCCCATCGAGTCTGGTGGGCGTATCTTGAGAATGGGCTGATGTAGGATGGATAGAAATATCCGGTACAAGGTCATCTGCGGTGGTATCGATCTGCAAGCTGGAACCATTAGGTATTTGCAGTTCAAGGATCTGTTCAGCGGCCCCGACTAGCTTGGGAGACTCAGCTTCCTCAATCTCTGGTGCCTCATGCTGATCGGGGAGGCGCTCATCATCAACCACTTCTTCAACTTCGATGGCAGGCGCTTCGGCGGTGGTAGTGTTTTCTTCGGGGACATGAGATTGGTCGGGTGCCTCTACAGTAATATTGGCTTTTGGCTGAGCCTGTGGCTGTGGCTGTTCTTCATCAATAACGACATCGTCCATAGTTTGAACCTTAGGCTCCGATGGGCTCATAGCCTGTTGCGTAGATGGCTCCGGTGATATCGCCATGACATCGTAATCGTATTGTTGGATAGAAAGGAAATTATGAGCTGAGCTCTGGACTTCGCTCATGCGTGGATCATGGTCATCATGGAAAGAAGCCATAACTACGTCGTTGTCGAAGTGATGAGGTTCGTCACCCATCTGCACATCTTCGGCCATAGGTGTACGCCCAGAGTCATCGGCATCGGCCATTAAATCGTCAACATTGACAATGACAGGCTCATCCTTGTGCGTCTCGAGATTCTTACTGTCATCGTAATCGTCGCCCATCTGGACATCATTGTCGTGTTCAAAGACTTGTGATAGTTCGATGTCGTCTTGAAGCTGCATCTCAACTTCCTGGTCTGTAGCTACCGACGCAGAGGACTTGATATCGTCTTCCCCCATTGATGTGACAACCTCGTGGATCCCGCTTATCATGACGTCATCTTGCTCGACTATGACGGCTGGAGACATAGCCATGGGACTCTCAGTAGAGACTGGAACCGAGAGGTTGGTATCGTGTTCCGCATCGACAATGACAATATCATCCTCGATGGCTAATACTTGATCCCTTGTCTCTGGCTCCTCAACAACCATGCGCATCGGCGAAGAAGCAATGACTTCGGCAATGGAGTCAGCAGGCCGGACTTCAATTGCATCTGAAGTGGTAGCAACATCGGGTGCTGCAATATCAGCTGTCAAAGTAGTAGGCTCCTGGGTGGTTGGTTCTCTTTCAGCTAAGTCACCTTCCGCCTGTGGGTTGACTATAGGCTCGGGGGTAAGCTCTTTCTGTATGACTGGAACAGAACCTGAGGTCTTGTCAACTTCTGGAGATTGGATCGAACTTCCAAGTTGTGCTTCGGGTTGTTGCTCTGCTCTCGGTGAGGTTATTGATTCGATGGCTGGAATAGATTCCGTAGCGTTATCTAATGGAGTCTCAACGGGAAGCCTTTGATCTTCAACTGGCTGAGCTTGTGCTTCATTTTCGTGGGAGTCATGGGTCGGTTTAACTTGACTAACTTCGGTGGTCTGCATTTCCGTAGGCTCTTCGATATGGGGTGTAACTGATATATCAATGCCGGTGCTGCTAGCCTCTGTGATTTCAGGAGCGTTTACATCCCGAGACTGTTCTTGGGCGATTGTGTGAGTGTCCTCCTCAAGTGGCCCAGTAGAAACTTCTGGAACATCTTCATTGACAGACCGAACTGGACTTGAATAAATGGCGGCTTTTAGAGGGGAAGACTTGGGTGATCTAACTGGAGAGGAAGCTGCTATGATAGAAGTGGAGTCTGGAGGTGGGATTTGAGGTTGGCTCTCTTTCCTCTCGCTTTCTGCATGAACTTCATCCGCTACAACATCTTCTTCTTGTCCTACACGGTCTTCATTCGATTTACCGGTGACCACTTCAGACGTAGAAACTTCTTCCTCATCTTCTTCCTCTTCCTCCTGCTCCTCCTCTTCTTCATCCTCGTCATCTTCCACTGCTTCGAGATCTTCATCTTGGATAGCCCGGAACATGCGCATCGATTGATGACGGGCGATTGGAGATTCAGGCTCAGACTTCATAGGTGAAGATGAGGGGACCAAGTTAGAATTGTAGGTAGGTTGTGTAGGAGGTACAGGGGCATCATCGTCTGAATCTGAGAGTAGATCAATAACTTCTAGGTTCGACGTAGCATTCGGACGCTGTTGATGGCTAACTTCTTCCTCGTCTTCATCTTCGTCTCCGCCCTCATCCTCAATATCATTGTCTTCTTCAGACTCTTCTGGTTCGTCTGAATATTCATCTTGCTGATCAAGCGAATCTTGACGGACCTCGGAATCAGCAGTGGTAATTAGAACTTGCTCATCATCATCCTCGTCGTACCCATCATCATCACTATTCTCTTCCTCTTCATCATCTTGTATCCATACAGGACGGCCAGTCAACTCATCTTCGTCAGCAACTTGGGCGTCGGGATCATTAGCCTGAGCCTCTTCCCGTTCAGCTTCTTCAATATCAGTACTAGGGCCTTCCTCGTCGTCTTGGTCGTCTGCGTAATTGCGCATATCATAGTCGTTCATGGACTCTGGTACCCGGTTTTCCTGATCGGAATCTGCATGCGAGGAGTCATCATCACTCAGGACTTCGTTGTCCGATTGATTCTCCATCGCGTCGCCAGCCTGGTTGTCTGCGATGTCTTGTCCGGATACATTATCGTCGTGGGCATCCTCATCGCCGCCATCTTCATTATCGGAAGATAAAACAACAGTATGTTCCTGTGAGACACTGGATACGGAGTTGAAGGAGTGGGGTTGCTGGCCAATCAAAGGCTGACTCAACGTATTAGGTGTGCTTTCGTCCAAAGGTGGGTAGAATTGATCCTCTGGCATGATAGGGAATGTGCTTGGGGCAACAAACTCTGTCGTATACAATGGCGCATCCCAAGCATCCGTAGATGTAGGTAAATGTGAGGTAGCGATGGCACTGGATTCATATCCTTGGATTGAATCCTCAATACCAGGTGCTGCAGTCAGTGCTACGATATTGGGATCCGGATATAAGCTTATATCATGAGCAGGAGCGATAGTGGCAAAACTAGTCGTGTCAAAAGCTGAAGTCATTGGAATAGATGTATCTGTCGTAAGACTTGAAAAGGACGGGTTTGCGTTGAAAAGTGGCTCTGTTGTTGAGATCGTAACAAGAGAGCTTCTTGTAGCAATCTGGAATTCAGAGGACACATCATCCAGGTGTGAGAAGTTGGCCATAACTTCATGAGCAGCCGAAGCCAAGGCATCTAACCGTGGGATATTGTGCACCTCCTCCGGTGCATAGGCCATTGGCTCAAGGTGAGATATGCTTTCAATTGGATTTGAGGTGGCCGGTTCCGTAGTTATATGAACCGGCAATGGTACTTCTGGTGCTGCGGAGACGCATATAGACGAAGCTGGATCCAGCGTTGATTCGACTACTATTGTAGGGGTGACTTCTTCTGACTTGGCGCGATCATTTTCTGGTTGTGATATAGGAGCAGATACAGTCGGGGTGGTTGAATCCGTCTGATTTGAGCGTTGGTCGAGTATTGTCGATGCTATCGGTATGTTCGTAGGCTTGGGTGTCTCGGGATTTGGTTCTACAGATTCGGTCATATTGACGTCCTCCTTCAACTTATTTGATATGGCCTCTTCTTGTTCATCTAGGCTAGCACCCTTCTCTTCTTCGTCTTCCTTGTGCTCGGATTCAGGGCTGGCTGATCGACTCTTGTAACGCCAACCGTTATTTGGGCGGTTGAAGTTAGAACGTCTACGGTCTGTACTAGAAGCCTTTCTCTTCTTCGTTGCCTTTTCGAGAATGGCGTCTTCTTCGTCCCATAGATCAAGGCCACCTTCAAACAGAGCACCATAGGACATTCTAGCACGCTTGATGAAGGCGGGAGAAGCGAATTCATCTACGTTATCTCGAGAACGCTTTATGCTGATAAGCTCTTGCAAATGTTCTATGGAGTTTTCATCCCTAGATACGTCCTGGCGTTGTTGGAGCCGGCGGGCAGGCGTCCCAACTATAGGCAAGTTGAGCTCGATATCAGTAGGCAACGGGATCGGACTTTCGAAGGGTGTAATTTCCGCCTGCTCGGGAGAGGCTTCTACAGAGACGAATTTTTCGATGCGATCATCGCCAATGACGGCCTATTATGAGAACAGACACACTATTAGTTAGCACTGGAAATACAATAGCAGCCAAATATTGGTAGGCGCATGTGCCATATGCCATAAACCATCCAACTTACCAAGAAGTTCGCTTTAGCGCAGAATATTATCTGATGCTCTATGACGCCGGGCATAGCCGCGCTAGCCGGGCGGTTGTCCCAGCGCACGCCATCTAAGCTGAGGATCAGTTCGTCGCCACCACCAAGATTCAAGTTCTTCAATGCCTTGGCCGTGGGACCCTCGAACTGTACGCGGACGATGCCGCGGTCGCGACGCTTGCGCGCATCTGGATTCGCTAGTAGAAAGGCAATGGTGTGGTGCACGATGCTGTACGGCCAAACAATAGTAATGACGCCAGCTACGGTGCAGGCAGCGGGCGAGTCTAGGGAGGGCGAGAGCGCAGAGATATCAGTTGGCGCTATGGCGCGCAGTGACTTGGACGATCGAGAGGTCATTATGGGAGCATCCAAGGAGTGGAAGACAAGCAAAGTACAAGAAGTCGCAGTATTTCGTGCGATAGTGGCCTTAGATCAAAACAGTTGCTGGTTGTTGGGCGAAAAACGCGCTAGTCGGTGGTTGTTATACTATTATATTGCTGTTGTGTACTATGCAGTTTCAAGAATCGAGTCGCCCATATCAACGGCGCCGCTTATCCCAAACTGTAAAAATAAAAAATAAAAATTAGACAAGGTTGGCAGCCGTCGGGTCGGGAATGATAAATTGCGACAAGGCTGGCTCCGGTGGGAATTCAACTTTGTATTGCTGCTGTCAAGGCTTCTATAGCTAGTTGGAGATGTCAATTGAAGAAATCGTCAGCCTTGTTTAGTTTGGATGTGGATGCAAGCCAAGTCAGAGAGAAAACAGGGTTTTGATATTCAGGAAAGAGCATGCTAGAGACAAGGAATCAAAATATTGACTTTTGCTGCAACTCCGATAGAGAGATTGTTGTTCTTGGCCTTAACAACAAGCATTAAGTAGTAAGGTCGAAGCGGGAAGGCGGTGAGTAGCTCTACTTGTGACGCTTGCAAGGCCAGCCACACTGTACATGAGCAGCCACATCGTTGTAGTCTTGGTTATAGCTGGCGAACAAAGCAAGCAAATGTACAGATACATTGGATTTGTTATATTGAAGTCTAAAATGTGGTAATAAAATGTATCTCTTGATCGCAAAACACCGACTTGCGGCGCTCTTTATCTGGCACTACTAACCTCGACCCCACTGTTCTAGATGGTTTGATAGGTCAGTAGCCAGTGCTTCGAGCAGAGCATTTGTCGACTGATGACCCTTTCCGTCACTTGCTCTAACTGCTTTCTCGAAGATAGAGCACCCAAAACCCACTCTGATTTGTTATCTTATGTCACTATCGCTGTAACTGTTGACCTCATTTGGCAATCAAAGTCTTCGCAGACAAATATTAACACTAGAGACGGCGGTAGTCTCTACCATGCTAATCAATATATAGGCAGACTTCAGCTTGTTTATATCCGGCTTAGAACACCCCAAATAGGCACCTTAGCTAGGTCGAATGTTGGCCGCTTACAGTACAATAGCGCGATGATCAAAAAGGGAAAAAAAGTGCCATAAAAAAGCCGAACGTCCCCAATGTATTCGTGATTTATAAAATATAGTACATAGCCTCGAACTTGAATAATGAATCATGTTATTCTGCATCTGCCTGTACTCTATATAAGCGACGCCATAATCCCGCCCACCATCTACCATTCTGTCTTCCTATCCTACTTGTCCAGGTCTCCCATTTCCTCTCATATTCAATATACGCCTCAGTGATTCCTCTACCATGGCCTCTATCTTCTCTGCTCTCAGGAGCCTATTTCCAGGAGCTACCGCCTCTACCCCATCTCGGCACCCATTCAGCATCAACCGCATCGCCATAATTGGCGGAGGCCCATGCGGTCTCGCTGCCGCTAAATATCTACGAGCGCAAAATGCCTTTGGCACCATCGACATTTTCGAGCGCCAAGCCGCATCTTCCGCCGGTGGCATCTGGTTTTATACGCCGGAAACCGCCGGCGCACCATCGCTACCACAAACCAGTCCGCTAGCAGCCCCTCGCGATGGTGTGCCTGGTACCCAGCCGCCGCTGTATGCATCAGCAATGTATGACGAGCTACATGCTAATATCATGGGCACCCTGATGCAATACGAAGACACGCCGTTCCCGCCCCACGCAAAGCTCTTTCCCTCGCGCCAAATAATCCGCCAGTATGTCCTGGATTACGCAGAGGACGTCAAAGACCTGATCAAATTCTCGCACGAAGTCATGCGTGTCGATCTCACCAGTGCCAACGGACAGGATCAGTGGATCGTAGAAGTCCAGGATTTGGTCTCGGGAACCAAGACCTCCTCCGTATACGACGCCGTCATCGTCGCCAACGGCCACTACACTCTCCCCTACGTACCCAACATATCCGGCCTCGCTGAATTTGCTGTGGCTCATCCAACAATCGTCAGCCACAGCAAGCAATACCGCTCCAAGCACGTCTTTGCGGACAAGAAAGTCGTCGTTGTCGGTAACGGCCCCTCAGGCGCTGATATTGCGCGGCAAATCGGCCAATGTGCTGCTAAACCTCTATATCTTTCTGTACGCCACAAAACATCACCCGAGAGACTCGCCCACATCGGCGCCGAAGAAATCGCCGAAATCGCCGAATTTCTACCCGCATCTCGTGGCGTGCGCCTAATTGACGGCCGCGAAATCATCGACCTAGATGCCGTAGTATTCAGCACGGGATTCTTCTTCAGCTACCCTTTCCTACCGGGTCTAAATGCAGGCCTCATCAAATCTGGTCGAGGCGTACATGGTCTATACCAACACATATTCTCGATCCAGTATCCGACACTGGCATTTACAGGTTTACTACAACAAGCTGTTCCTTACTCTGTGTCAGAAGCTCAAGCTGCCGTTCTAGCTGCCGTATGGTCTGGGAAGAAGACATTACCTGATACAGCAGAGATGCAACGATGGTATGAAGATCTGTACGGGCAGCGTGGTGAGAATCTTCATTCAATGCCTTCTGGTACTGATGGGCTATACATCAATGAAATGCATGATTGGGTTGCAGATGTGAGCGTTAAGAAGCCTCCGTGTTGGGACAACTATAAAATGTGGCAGCGTAAGTTGTTCATCGAAGCCAAAATTCGTTTCGAGAAGGGAGACTGTTTGGCTATGACACTAGAAGAATTAGGGTTCGAATACCCTAAGGTTCCAGAAGGGATAGATATTCCGTCTGCAGTGAATCTGGAAGAGTAATCGCTTTGAATCGCTACTCGAAGTTAAGAGATGTGATATACAAAGAATTCGCTTCATTACTATTTGTATTATAGTAAATATCTATGATTGAATATGGATTAATGATAATGTTGCTCTATCACAAGCATTTAGAAAATAAAAGATGATAGTCTAAAAAAAAAGATACCGTTTTTGATCCTCAACCTTTAAGAATCGAAGCCTAGGTATGGGTAAGATATCCCTTAGATGAAGGGTTTTGAATCTATGATCCCCGGAATAAGAATGCCATATCCTCCGTCGTAAGAGACTCCATTGCGCGACTATCATTGTTGATTGTTGACCGAATCATACGAGCCTTCTTCTCTTGAAGTAGTATCATTCTACTCTCGACGGAATCTTCTATGACAAGATTTGTGATTGTGCATGGCCTGCACTGTCCGATACGATGGCATCTGTCAGCAGATTGCCACTCAACTGCTGGATTCCACCACCTATATCAAGATATTTGTTAGCTTTGTAACTAGATGAAAACAAGTCAGGGCAGCTTACGGTTCAACGAGATACACACGAGATGCTTCTGTCAAGTTTAGGGCAACACCACCAGCACGAAGCGAGACTAGGAAGCATTCTACATCGACGTTGTTCATGAAGTGATCGATAGAAGCTGCTCTCTGGGCTGGTGTCATGCTTCCATCCAGCATAACAGTGGTGAAGCCAGCATGTCTCAATCGCCATTCGATGAGTTGTAGCATAGAGGTGAACTGGCTGAAGATGATGACCTTGATGGTTTCAAAATTTGACCGTGACATGTATAGCTCATGTAGCAAAAGCTCGATTTTGGTCGATGATGTCCAGTTTTCGCTGTTGATGCGGTTGATGATAGTAGACTTCTTTATCTTGGTGGTGTCTTGCAACGTATCAGTATTGCCAGTATCGACAACAAGGTTGACATGGCACCGAGGGCACTTGATGTCACCCGGATTATTCAATGTCTGTTCTACACAGATACGGCAAAATTGGTGCTTGCAACGGCTCACGACGATATCGTCTGCTGGTGATTCACAAATACCACATTCAACAGCACCGTCTGCATCGGATAGATTTTTGCGGAGAATCAGATCAGGATGGTTAGAAACCTGGCGCATTTGCATGATTAAGCCAAAGATATTTGCGTAGTTGTTGAGAAGTACTTGACGAGCAACATAAGTATCAAACTTACGTTGACTGTTGGTCATGATACTGTTGGCAAGATCTTTTTCAACTTCACCAAAGAACTCACGGCTGATACGCATATCTTTGACGGGAAGCTCCATGGAGTCCATGTGATCTTTCTTCTGTCTTCTTAACATGATGCGATCTGTGAGGAGACGAAGCTTGCGGAAAGCCTCAGCACCACGTCCAAAATTACCATAGTTTTTAATGGGAGTTAGGAGTTCGTAGTTAAAAACGGAGTGATGTTGCATGCCAGGGCAAGGGCCTATGGTCAGACACCTCTAGTTAGCGAACTGAATGACTTATACTTCACGAGATACCTGGAGGATTTTATGACTTACAGTTGTTGCATCTCTTCGTATCTTTGTCGATGTTCCATTCGACTTGCTCACAACTACACGATCTACAAAAATATGAAATGAATGGGTCGATGTTCAAGAACCGCAATAAAGAGAAGAACTCGCTAATTCTGTTCTGCAGTGGTGTTCCTGAGAGACACCAACGGAAGTCAGCTTTTAGGGCAAAGCATGCCTTGGCAGTACTGGTAGCTCGTTCCTGGGAGGTTGTTAATATATAGGACGTGGGAGGGGTTTGACAGTGTTGTTGTCCATACCTTGATTTCATGGGCTTCATCCAAGATGACTCGTCGAAAGTGAAGAGCATGGATGAGACTGGGGATTTTGGGTGGCTGCTGACCATCAGGTTTACGAGTTGTGGCACCCTTTTCTTGTCGACGGAACAAAGACTCTAGGGAGTTGTATGACATGATGATGACATGATATTTAGAAAGATCTGCAACTGTAGCCTTCCTTGATTCAGCACGGGAACCATGATATACAAAAGTTTTGACTTTGTCCTCTGTATATGCCTTAATTTCATTGACCCATTGCATGATGGCAACGGGGGGAACAAGGACCAGAGATGGTTTATCACTGGGAAAGTCTGACATCATAAGTGAAACTGCCTGGATGGTCTTGCCGAGGCCCATTTCATCTCCGAGTAGTCCGCCTTTCCATTTACTCGCCTCCATTCGGAGCATCCACGCGAGGCCTTGACGTTGAAAGGGCTTAAGTTGACGTGATATTCCGGTTGGCTGAGGGGCTAGCTCTGGCTCAATAACCGGCATTTTCTCGAGGGTACGCCACATAGTCTTGAGTACAGGGTGATGACGCTCAAGTTTAATTTGAATGTCGATTGATCTCTCGCGTTTCCGACGTTGACGTCGCCCTCGAGGTCTTGTACCGGTAATGTCAACCACAACTGGCTCTGGCCGAGCCTGAGGTACAGGGGTGTGATCAGAAGCTTGAGGCAAAGTTGGAACCTCTGGTGGCACTTCTACATCAATAGAGGTTATGTCATTGGTGTTTTCGTTAGGTTCTTGACGGGGCTCATGACCCAAGATAGGCTCGGTTATGGGTTCAGTGCCACCAATTGATAGTTGCCCGGGGAGGCTACCACTTATTGACGGTTGATTGATAATACCACGTGCTACCGGGAACTCGTCTTGTAGGAAAGAGGCTGATTGTATATCCTCATTACTGATTTCTACTTGACTGGGAAAGTCGTCTATGCGGAAGTTGTCGTCCAGTGAAGGGAAACTTTCGTCTAGGGAGCTGCTATTTGGTATCGTTATTGAGATATTGCGGAGCGGTGTCTCGATCGCATCTTCTTGACCACTTGACATGATATGTGTAAGTTTCATACGCTTATTGGCGTTATCTGATTGCTCTTCTGGTAAGGGTCGAGTTCTAGATGGTGTAAGCCCGAAAGAGGTGCTCGCCATGCCAGGATCCAAATACGAATCCCACCCGTGATTGGAGCGATCAAACATAGAGTCATTGAGATCCCCGAGACCATTATATGATAGTTCATATCCGAATGGGTTCTGGTTTGAGGGGTTCATGTTGGCGATCCGGTTGCTTCTGCGTCGTGTTGATTGGGGTGCAGTTTGAGATTTGGCACGTGATGCGGAAAGAGAAGCAGATACAGCTGGAGAGTTGTTGTCTGGGGTTCCTGAGGCCGATGATACAGATGTTGCGACACCGCCTGTGGTAGCCGAAGCCCGTAAGTCCCTCGTAGAAGACGTTTGCGATCTCGTGATGCGCCGTGATCCGTTTCCGGGTGGTACGATGGGGTTATTAGGCAGTTTTGGCGTAGAAGAAAAAGAAGTATCAGAGCTGTGGCCAGAATTAGTTTCCGAGCCTAGACCCGGCGAAGGCGAAGCAGATTCAACAGACGCTATGAGAGAACGAATCAGTTAGTAAGCACATACTATGGCCACACAACATATGTAGACACAACAAGGCCTAAAGAGGCGTAAATAGGATAACGCTGATGAAATGCAGTCGAGAGGAAACGAGGCAAAAGACGGAAGAGCGAAAAGAGATATAGCTGTTTACAAAACAGAGAGTCGCAAAGCATTCACAATCACGTTTGTGATTCTAATGCTCAGCCGACGGTCTCTTCATGAACAAGTGAGGCGTGCTCTTTGCCTGTCAGGCTCGGGACATGGTAGCATAAGGAAATCGGCAGAGGCAAAAAACGATATGGAAATGGCTAAAAACGGGCTACAACAAGGACGCTACACTTACTAGGAGGCCTGCGCCGTCTTCTGTCGCGGATAGCAAGTGCCCGGTCCATTGCTACTATGCATACAAAACTGTGATCAAGACCAACAAGCGAGCCAGTAGTTGAGAGACAAGTATTCTAGGCGACTATCGAGAGCCTGCTAGGTGGTGCACCTGGCAATGCTAAGATCTGGTTGGCTAGGCGTCGTAAAAAGGCGAAAATAAGCACGCAGCCCGCAGAAGAAGGCAAGAAGGAAAGAAGGAAAGAAGGAAAGAAATAAAAAAGGATGTTACTGGAAGCAAATCGGCGGGCTCGACAAATGATCGATGTGTTGAAGATCTTCAATATCAGACATAAACTAAACACTTGCTAGATGGATGCTACATGAAGGACGGGGACAACGTCTCCTAAATAACAGCAAAACAAAAACTCTTATAGCTGAATAAATGAGACGCTTGTCTAAGGATTTTGCTTTTCTTTTACCAGGGCTTTTGATGCCTATGATGCCTAGAGCAGACTAGGCAAGTCCGATGGAATTTGTCTAAACCAGCGGGCTCACGTGACTCTGAAACTTGGCTAGCACCATACAAGGGAACCGACCGTAATAAGTGAAGTACTCTATTAGGTCTATCTAAGATTGCTTCAAACAACGTCGTTATGATAGCGTTTGCTATGTCCGTGACCTGACGTTGCCCGGAATGAAGCCCCCTGCATTTAAATTTAAATTTAGCCTGACGGCCCCACTGTAGACCACTGTAAAACCGACACTAGGCTAGGCAGCCATGGATGCCTAGCCTAGTGTCTTTTAGCACAGCATAAGTAAACAGATCAACAAGATATTTGATTATTCAACTACCGAGGACCTACAATGCCTGGAGAGATATGTATGTGAATCAAATGCTGGCCAATGCGATAGAGGCTGGGATTAAACATTTGTCTCGTACCTGCAGTATCTTATCGTGCTCTGCTCCTGAAATGCATGCAGCTTCTTCAATAATTGAATAGCCTTACTTTGCTATCATTAGTCTATCGATTAAATATTTAGCAATTGCTGCAGCTTGGAAAGCTAGCGCCTTAGAATAAGAAGTGGGTTTTTTTAAGTTTAAAGGATAGGTTGGCTCATTCTATAGCCATATTCCAACCTAACATAGACTTTCCCTTATCATTTTCATATCTCTCTTCAACTGCATCTTTGCCTCCAACAACTTCTCAAATGATCTAAATTTCGACACCTGCTCATTGCTAGAATATAGCTACTTATATATCATCATGGTGTAGGTTGCTTGTTCATGTCTTGTCCGTACTGCAATTGCTAACATCTGCTTCCCAATAGTCGCGAAGGAACCCGTATCACGGGACCGTAAGTTCATCAATTCTCAATATATTCGAACTCATACTCGAATTCATACTAACTAAACACTCCAGAACGTCGGCACTAACTGACTTCCTTGCTGTATGTATCCCTAACCCATTTGTTGTCTGTTTCTCAGCAAATATACTTGACTATATTCACTCGTACTAAACCATCGATATGTAGGCAAATGATATTTCGGCGTCCAACATCCGCAATACTGCCCTAGAACGTCGGCGTTTGATTGAGGAACAGCAAGAACGAATGCGAGCTGAAGCTCGTGCAAATGCCGAAGCAGAAGAAGCCGCTGATCAGCCTGTCGCCAGTGCAAATGAAGACTCGGACGACCAAGATGAATATGTCGCCAAGACTGTGCGGTCACGCCGAGCAAAGAATGCAAGGAAACACAAACGAAGAGACTCTGATGACGACTCCGATGACAACGACGATGAGCCATCAGACGACGGCGGGGCGGGACCTAGCAATCAAAGCAACGAGTTCAATCCACTAGGTCAAACGGCTGATTGTGAACATTGCAATAAAAACTTCACCGTAACTCCCTATCACCAACCCGGCCCTAATGGTGAATTGCTTTGCACACAGTGCAATCGAGATATTTCCCAGACTCGAAGAAAGAATCCAGTCAGAGCGACTAGACAGCGAAAAAACGTCGAGATCGTGCGTACCACAAAAAAGAACATCATGGACCGCATCCCACATCTTGGTATCAAGAGTCTGTCGCTACAGTGCATCGAGGTTCTTATCAACAACCTTTCCTTGGCTGAGGATCTCCTTAGCATACCAGAACATATCGTGGATTCTGTGCTACGCATGCTTTCCAAGCGACGACTTCTCAACTCAAACACGTTGCTCTTGTTTGCGCAACCGCAAACTACGAGTCTCATGCTTTACGACGGCGCAAAGCTGACTGGCACCGATCTCGAATATTGCTTCAACACCTGTCCTCTTCTCAGTCGCTTCATCATGCGTAACGCCATCCAGTTCAAGAGTAATATCATGGATGAAATGCTTACCCGCAAAACACCCATTACTGAGTTCCATTTGCACGGCGCCAACTTGCTTCCCGTTGCCTCTTGGGAGGCATTTTTCATTGCTCGTGGTGAACATCTTCAGTCGATCACCATCGATTTCCCACATGAAGACTTTGGTGATAACACTATCAAACTGATGGTCGAAAAGTGTCCCAATCTACAGCATGTATCTTTGCGCCATATCCATAACGCAACGCAAGCTGGCCTGATGGCGTTTGAGAAACTATCCAAGTTAACATCTTTGAGTATAGAGAGCACAAAAGGGTTTCCAAAGTTTGCCTACATTAGCTTGATATCTGCTATAGGCCATCAGCTAATTTCATTGTCGGTGCGAAGAGCCTCAGGTATCGACGACAGTGTCCTTGCTACTATGCATAAGCATTGCCGGAAGTTACGCAAACTACGCATCACAGATAACGATCAGTTCACAGACGAAGGTTTGGCAGCACTATTCAAAGATTGGGAAAACCTACCATTACGTGTTCTCGATCTCTATCGATGCCAGCGCCAGAGCGAGGCTTCGGCGTCTGGTGAAACGATCGGTGTCGGCTCTTTAGCCCTACAGGAGATCGTTGCTCACTCAAGCAATGCTCTGCGGGAGCTCAACCTTGCGCATTGCCGTGATATCTCTCCGGAAGCCTTCAAGATCTCGTTCAACGAGATTGGTGGCTTTCCTCAACTCAAGTATGCTGAACTTTCGTTCTGCGCTGCATTGCGCAATGAGCATGTGCAGCAGTTGCTTGCAGTCTCACCAAAGTTGGAACAAGTCATTGTGTTCGGCTGCATGTGGCTGAACGATATTGGGCCATTACCGCCGAGAATTCAGATCGTGGGACTTGTAAGTGAGCCCAGAATGGTTGTTGGAAGACCGATACTTCGAGCGTAGTCGTGGTCATGATGATGGACAAGAAGGAGTGAGGACTAGGACAGAAGGTATTGTCTCATATTATGTCTTCTTCTCGGAAGGGTCTTGATAGGCATAAAGGAATATGGAGATTATAGCTATAGTAGTAACGATAGATGTAGCATTAGGCCAAAGACTTTCTCGGCGGCAAACCGACTCGAGATAAGCCAGGCAGTGCAGATTATGTTGCAATCTTCAAGTCTTGCTGATCTACATATACAATCAGTCATGGTCACTTTCACTGTTCCCGAATTATTAAGCTTCCTTCACAAAGACAGAGCCGGTCTACCGATCAGTGAGTGTCCCAAGCTCGAATGACACAATCCACTTACCCATTCTTCTGTCAACTTCATGACACAGAAGACTCATCAAAAAATATTCGTCACTTGGCGAGATTAGAAACACTGCTAGACATGCTTGAAAGCATCAAAGATGTCCAACTATAACGGTGGCCAGTACTATTTAGCCGGTAGACCACCAAGATTTAGCAGCGAAATGACAACTTAGGACGATTTCACGGCAAGGTAATGAAAAGGGCAGCAGCATTTTGCTGGTACTAGTCAAGTTCTCTAAGGACATCACAGGCGTGAGGTTTCATTATACTGGGTAGACAGGGCGTGGTATATTGTCTTTCCTACGCCAGAGCCAGCGTAAAGAAAAAGACTCAACCCAAAATAGCGGCCATTTTCATTGCAACGGTTGCATTAAATACTATAAGGGAGGATACATATATTTCTGAAGGAAAAGTGGAGGGGCGTGTTTACACAGGCAAGGAAAAGGTTATGGGGGATGCTCAAGGTGGTATCCTATGTGATACGGTGGTGGAATGAGACGCTATAGCAAATTCACAGGGAGAAAGACTAACTTGGAGAGTTTTGCTGCTACAAGTTTGTTTGTTCGAGTGCTAGGTTAGAAGTTTGAGGACAACTACGTATATACTGAGGGAAAGCTTGTTTGACATTGCAATGTTGTAGCGAGAATTTCCCGTGACACACGCAACTAACAAGTTGATAATGCCTGTAAAAAGCTACTACAGGTAGAATAGAGGCCCTCAAGTCGCGCTACAGCGTCTTCCTCGGAAATCAGTGCCCTAAAAACTACCGCCTGGGAGAAATGCGCTATGGTGAAAACAACACTGTAATTAATTATAGCAGTGGTCCAAGTGCCTCAACCACGTTTTTGGTTTTTATACTTGATGATTGATTGACAGGCACTTGTTTCTTTTTCAGCTTAAGCTTCACACATTATATTCTAGGATTATTTTATTTCTTCTTTTACGTTTTTATATTGATCACGTGCATCCGACCCTAGTGGATCGTTAGACAGCGACATTGGTGATATGTCTTGAAAACCCACGACTAAGGGAAAATTTTCGTCTTTGGACAATAGAGGAGGCACCGTGGAATCAAAGGTACCCCTCCGAGGGTTGTAGAAGGAAGGTTTTGTAATCTAGGATTATCATATTAGCAGTAATGAAGTTACTATGATTGATTATCGGACTCTTTTCTACAAAAAGAGAGAATACAAATACACGACAAACCTAGGAATCTAACCCTAAACATCACGATCCGATGCAAGCCGAATTCAACAGCTGAGATTGGACAGTTCAAGAAGCAAGACAAGGATCTATTTACGGTCTGTTTTGTCACACTAACCTCACAGTTAATACTCTTTCGTTTGTTTTCCGGCGCTTACATATAGTTGTATGACGTGACTTTTCGCAGTCCATACAAACAACCAAATAGACATGACAAAAGAAACAAGAGCCCCTTTGCTCCTTTCACATGTCAATATCTTGAAAGTGGCTATACTAATATTTTAGTGTCCATTCCGAACTCCAACAAAAAAAAAAGATTATGGATCTGCCAGGAACGTGTACCGAGAAATTACAGATATTGGTTCTATCCCGTTCTCGAAGTTGTAGTCTCAGAAAGGGATTTGATAGGACTAGACCTTAAAGAAAATATACTATTTCTTTTTAGAGCTATTACGAGTTCAAACACCGGTTAGGATCTTGCTGTAGCATTTGCCGTTCGATGGTGGCCCATGAATGGCTGCTAGTGAATAATGATATCTTTGGTCGAATTACTATGTACAGATGTATAGATATACAGAAATAATATTAGTCAACGAAAGTCCACACTTTTCAAACTGATGTGATATACCGGTAACTATAGGATCAAAGAAAGCGTATTACAAAAAAAGAAAAAGCACCCTGCTCTTTAATTTTGAGTTAGTGATACATCATCACAACTTTGCGTGATTGTATTGCGTATATTCACCAATCTCCGATACTTTCTCCGCCACCTAAATGATTCCTTTCGGTTGTTGTTCGGTACCTCAAGTCCTTCAGTATTACGAATACCTCGAATAACCAAAAAAAAGGTCTTAATTGCATACAAGTCGCATTTATAGGATGATACGAGGGCATTATAAGTCACGCGCTTAGTTGGCCTGGGTTTATAGATGATGGTGACAGAGGTAGTATTCGTAACTTTGAGTGTCATTTCGTGATATTCAGGCCGAGAATGTGATGTTGGGATGTGTAAGAGTAGATGAAAAAGGCAGGGCGTGTAAAGAAACTATCACAATAAACAATATAATACGTATAGTCTATGAGATGTGTATGTATGTGATGTGTAGACTTGGCTTCCCCTCACTATTAAATAACCTAGCCACCAATATTATCTCACATATCTAGTGTGTTTGTATTTCAAGGCGAGACATCTCCAAAATTTCCGGCTTGACCTTGAACATATCTACGGGTAAATGGCGATAGTATCATTATCACAGCTAGTTGTATTAAGATGCGATTTTCAGCGAGAGGCTAACAATATCTCGGTCGTCATCAGTTCTGTTCTCTTTTCTCATTTATTCATCATAGTTGTATGGTCATAACTTGAATGCAACATGTAGTAGGCAATTGCTTTCTGCAGTGAGAACAGCTCTGACCCGTCGTTCGTATCATGACCCTTCACACGTGATTATTTACCTTGGCATGAAGGTGTTATTTCTCCAAGTTTGTCACTCGGGCATACTTTTCGGGCGTTTATTATTCTTCTATGCTACTAATACTACTTCGAAATGAAAGTTGGAGAAAATAATAGAGTGAGCACGTTTGTATACGGTAGTAGTCAAAAGAGTTCAGTCCAGACTAAGAACGCACAAGTATGCAAGACCCCATGTTGTTTAGTGATATTTGATCCCGTCTCGGTCACGTATTGGGGGGTTTTGCCTGGAAGGTTCAACTAGAGGATCCTTCATATGTTTAAACTACGACTATAATTTCTGCTGGCTGTAGTCAAATTCAAGAAGGAAGAGGAGAAGGAGAAAGAAACATGACATACATAAACTAGCTTATATGCATTATTTGGGAAATGCAAAAGGAAGCTTGTCGTTGGTTTGGTGGTTTGTCAAAGGAGGCAGGAAACGAGCTAAGGAAGGGAAACCACACGAAAAATAGCATCCGTCAGTGGCTATTATAGTGTTACTTTGGGAGGAGTTGAACGTAGGATGAGGAGGGGATAATGCACTTTCGGGGTTTCACCAGGCAACGGCAACGGTAGCGGATGGCGTAACTACTCTAGTATATTAGTATTAATGCTAGCTAGTCTTGATATCAGAAGTTCTTGAAAAGGGTCGTATGTGAGTATATGTAGTAAGAGAAAGAAATGTATGGAATGTGATTGGTGTGACAACTTTAACTTAATTATGTCCCTTCCTCCTTTTGTTTAATTAGATGAAAATAGTTGAATGTTGTGCGGTTTTTTTTTTGGTAAACAACCTAATCAAAAGAAGAAAAAAAATCAAAGGAATGCTATGCAAAGTGTGGTATACTTGGGCATAATTTTGAAGTGTTTTTACTCTGTAGACGTGATAAATGCCCAAAGAAAGGGAAGGAGACACAAAGAACATCGGCGCAAAAAGCCGTCCAATTAAGGAAAGAGACGACAAACGTCGAGGACTCGGAAATTGGACGATTTTGAGTAACAATAGAATTGTTCGGTTCTTTGAGAGTCACTTGATGATTCATTACACATTCACCATAGAAATGGAACAAGGCCTTTTTAGTACAAAGATTCAAGATCTCTTGATGAATGTGGTACACATAAGTTAGGTAAAATAGATTAAGGTTTAGAAGCTCGAGACAAAATGTTCGAGAAAGAGGACTAAGAAATCACTCCCAATATCCAGCAATATTACCGCGTACAGTAAGTAGATCAGCCTTTCCAAACAGTAGATCGAAAGAGAAAAAAAATTAATACCGCGTCAAGAAACAAAACAAAGCCGCCCAGGAAATATAAAAATGGTATATACAAAGTGGTTGAAGAATCGAAGGGTAAAAAGAAACAAAAAAGAAGTGAAAGGTAAAGATATAAGAGCAAGAAAGTCGCTCCTCGAGGTCGAGGGAGAAATAATCGGCTCAGCAATGAAGTAAATCATACAAAAAAAGAAGTGAAAGAAGATCGTTTGCGCCAGGCCATGTGGCGGCTACTGATCAAAGCAGCCGCAAGCTTCAGGCGTGGCTCTGTAGGCACAAAGCGGTAAGAAGATACAGTGAGTCTCTCTAATAAGAGAGCTCCGCTTACAGAGTAGCAGCGTAGTCGATATCGAGCTGGAAGTAGTTCTTCAGCTGGGACTCGAGGTCCTCATCAGAGACACGGTCAGCAGCGTCAGACGAACCCTCAAGAACAGAGCGCTTAGAATTGCCCGAAGTGCAAGAGCCAGTGTGCTGCAGGTAGTTGAGGTGGGCAGTGATGGACCAGGTCAGCTGGCCAGCGTTGCAGCTAGTGTTGGCGTAGCCATCGCACTCATCGAAGTCAGTGTCGTCGTAGGCAGTGTTGCTGGCGGAGCCCTCGTCGATCCAGTACTCGGGGGAAGTGTGGCGGTAGCCAGAGAAGATGGGAGGCAGACGAGGGACGGGGTCGTTCAGCTTGGTGACACGGTTCTCGGTACCGCTCTGGTTGGTGATGAACTCAACAAAGGCTTCGTTACCGACGCGGGGAGAGCCGTAGGTGTACAGCTCGGTAGCATAGCCAGCATCGCGAAGGTAGCCGGCGGCAATGGTGGCGACAGCAGCGCCCAGAGAGTGACCGGTGGCGATCACGGTGTATGAAGGGTAAGAGGCCTTGGCAGCCTTGACAGCGGCCATGACGACAGCCTCAGTATCGGACCAGGCCCACTGGAAGCCGTGGTGGATGTAGCAGTCATCGACCAGGTCACACGAGGTCAGGATGAAGGACAGGTTAACGATCCAGTTACGGATGTTAGACGAGCCACGGTAAGAAACGACAATCTCCTTGCGGACATCGTCGCGGCCAACAATGACGGCCATATCGGTCTCCTCACCACTAGAGTTTGTAGAACTCAGGAATGTCAGTGTCATGCATTCTAAGACGTTGGAGGGGCATACTATACTTACGTGTATGCGGTCAGAACTACGGCGCCGTTAGAAACGACATCGGGGCAGTTGTCGTAAGCACAGGCAACAGCAGTGTTGTTGGCAACGTCGGCGTTGCAGTAGGCGGCCTCGGCCCACTGGACGTAGAAGTCGAGCTCCTCGTAAATGGCGTCACTGATGTCTAGATATCAAGAGTTAGGAAAATAAGATATGACGATAACTAGATCAGTCTAACATACCACGGCCCTTGACCTCGATGACTTCATCGCCGCGGCGGATGACGGCAGCAGCCGCGATGGCGGCGTAGTTGACGAGAGAGTAGAACTTCATGGTGATAGATGTGAAGAGTATGTGAGAGTAGATTCAAGAATATGTGGCAGAAGAAGTGAAGCGTAAAGACTGGTATAAGAATGAAGGAAGAAAGAAAGTAAAGACGACTGAGTGTGTATAGTTCAACTATGATGGATGGCTAGATCACCAAGCTCTGACTGGTCTGGAGAACAAAGGGATAGAAGATGCAAAAAAGCACGGGGACCTCGATGGGTTTTATGACTCTGACGATAGTACAGCAACGGAGATGTTTCTCGAGCTAAACATTTCCAAGTTGTTGCTTGCTACTAGTCTTGGGAGGAGGAGTGGAAGGAGAGAGGGGATGTCTACGACTAACACTAGTTCAACATGACTAAAGGATGGTAGAGGCGAGGGAGGAGGTATGTAATTTGGTAAAAGGAACAGACTACATACATAGTAGATGGAGAGAGAGAAATCGGTCCTCCGATCATAGCTCGTCCATCCATCGATTTCCAGCCCAGGGCAAATCCTCGAACTTCTTCCAAAGTCAAACCCAAAGTTTGAGTTCCGACTTAACACTAGACAACCGGTCCCTCCAACAAACACTAATCCTTGGGTTTCGTGGAGCCGGGGGGGGGGGCATGGTTGGATCTGATGGATGGTAGGGCGTGCCACTAAGAGAAAAGAATCTCGGGCGTGGGCGTCAAGCAGAAAGAAACTAGCAGGTAGAAAAAGATGATATCTTTTTTCTTTTCCTCAACCAAGAAAAAAAAAAGACTGCCCCTGGCCCCGTGCTCTGTCAGCCAAAGTTGACTAACTGTTGCTATTATGTACTTGCTACCAACTCAGCATAAACATGTGTAATGCAAGTCTATGATACTATATCTCTGTATATCACACAGTTCCCTATCACGCCAAATCAAATCTCGCCCTGCTGGCCACTTAGATGCATTCTATGGCATACAGTGCGTCTAGAACTTAGAAGGGAACACTACGACGCATTCTTACTGGCCTGTCATATTCTTGCAGCCGTGAATGCTTCACTTTCCCTTACAGAGCCAGCTTGCCAATTACCGCTAAGAAAACAGTAGGAAAAGAAAGGCCAGCCAGTTGAATTTCTCAGCAGCACAGAAAAGAGGAGAAAAAAAACAACGGAAACGCACCCTCCATCTCCCTTTTCTTTTCTCTCAAAAACACGCCCTGTTTTCTGCTTTATTCCTTCGTTCTTGTTTCTCCAACACAATGTGGTCATTAGACAGCCAAGATGGCAATATGAGAATATAAGAAATCGCTCGAGAGAAGCCACAGCCAATTCTCTATGCTTGTGGCAAAGCCCAGATCCGACCCAAAAGAAACTACCAAAAGAAGGGCGCTGAGGCCATATTCGACCTCTTCTTCGTTTTGTTGTCTGACAAGGAAAATGCCGTGGCACAACACAAAAGCAAAGGTAAAAAAGCATCTACATATTATCTAAATATAAGCATCAAGAACCACTATATCACCATAAGAAACATAGCCACTAAGTCAGGGCCCATAGGCCTCTTCAGATGTAGTACTACAGCCCGGTATTTGTCTTCTACATGCTCTTGGCAGTCTGTCTATCTACATATTGTATCTTCTCCCGAACGGTTGCAGTGCCAGAAGCCATTGTACTTGTATTGCTACCATTTGCTCGCCTTTCTTCTTGATATTCCGTATACTAGCTCAGATATTTCTACACGCCATAATCTCATCTCACGGCCGTAACAACCCACCGAGTCTCCAATCCGGGAATAGTGATTGCCTGTTCCTCTTGTCGTGATAGTTGCAATGAACAGCAATATTGATCAAGAATAACGCCGTGTTCTCCCTTGTTCCTCATTATATATAGCAAGTTTTACCACACCCTTACGAATAAATCCCCACGCCCCCGTCTTCTTCCCATTCGTCGATGCAACTGTACAACTACACTGCTTCCTCAACCTCGCGGGCAACTCGACTCGTGGAGAAGCCAGCTCGGAAACTAAATCATCACGAGGTCTACTTTCTCGACTGGCAAGCTCCAGTAACCCAAGAAAAGAGACAAAAGAGACAAAATGGAACCTCGACGGGAGCTAGGAACGAAACCCTCGCAAGTTCTCCGATTATCTAGCGAAGACGAAGAGATGGCCTCGGCCATCAAGGAGGGCGGAACGAGGTCCAATGTTTCTTGGATATCGGAGTGCCTTCTAGTGTTGTTCGGGGTCTATCGAACAACCGACAAAGCTATTGTTGACTAGCCTAAGCGAAGAAGGGAGAATATTGTATAGAACTAGAAGAGTCACATGTAGATTCTCTATCAACGAAACAAACATGGCACGTTTTTAGGAATCTTTTTGTTTGGCCTGCAATCTCCCTGGCTTGCCAGAACAAATACAGACGATCAAGGAAGACCCCGATGCGCTATTAGGCGGCCTGGAATCAATCTTAGCCGGTAAAATAATTATCAAGTAAACGTGGACATCAAGCCTTAGCAACTGTGGATGTAGCTTTTAATTCTATACAAGGCGTTCAACAACGATATCAGTAAAAGCAAACCCTAAGCAAAGAAGTAAACAGGTTCGTCTGTCTCGGCAAATTTTGGTGGCTCAGGCTTTTGTCAAAAAAAAAGAAAGAATCAGGCTTACGTAGACTTTGCTTTGTTCCTGCATATTAAATATCTCTTAATTTACTTTTGCTCTCTCAACTTGGTGGCCAAAGAGCGTCTTCTATCAATATTTGACTGACACCGCACATCAGAAAATAAAGAGCTGATTCATACCAAAGAAGCCTAAGCGACAGATAAAGAAAATAAGAAAGTCTGGATGACAGGAACTGGAAAAGAAGAAAACATGAAACCACGGATCAAAGACAGAAAAGGGGACGAAAATGAAAATGCCCGCATGGCGGCTGTCGTTCTTGACCAGAATCTCGAGATCCACGGATGCCTCTCCAGCAACACTACGCTAGAAGATGACGAAGTAGACGGGAAAGACAGAGGGCTAGAGGGTCAAAGTCACGGCAAAAGAGGCCTGAGAACCCGAAACGTATGTACGGACAGATTAGGCGGGAGTGTCTGCCCTAGATGAGCCATAGCTGTGCCTGGTCTCTCCTCTGTCTGTTGTCTATACTTCCAGTTCTTGCTAGCCACTGAATACAACACGACCCATCTCTTCTGGTTTTTGTCTCAGATCAACCCAAAACAAAAGCCTGTGCAAAAGCGTGGCCATGGAGCATCAAGAGGAGAGCACAAAAGGAAACATACACACGGACGTTATTTTCTGTGGGCTCAGTACAGCATCTCAGTTTTGCTTGCTTTCTTCCTTTTGCGCTACTTTTCTGATTCGGTAGTATTTCTTTTCTTGCCACGACTATGCCATGTACAGATATATCTTGTTGTTTCCCTTGATGTCTATCTATGTACACCAAGAGTACTACCGTTGTATCGAAGTGATACTCAGTGTGTTTGATACTTATAGAGTGTCGGTAGCAAACTATAGAGGTTGAACTGACAGGCAGCCCCCAAATAAGAATAAAACCAGTGAGCATGATGGTTAAATCAAGAACAGGCAGAAAAAGGGGACACAATGGACAGCCAACCCGACAAAAGAGACAGACAGAGCTTTGACCTTCGTGAAGATTCTATCTGTATGAAAACGCGAGCATACTGCAAAGTTCTGCTACTCATCCGACTGTTGTTTGTCTTCTGCTGGCTACGCCCGATGTTGAAACCAAAACAAGGGACGAACAAAGAAAAGAGCATGATACAATTATGTAGCTACTACATGATCCTGCCCGTCTTTTGTGTCCTCGGCCAGTAAAATATCTCGCTTCATCCGCATTTCTCCGGCCCGCAATATCAGTTATAAAGAAAGTGCAACTCCGAGATCCCGGCGGCTATATACATATATACAGCTGAATACTTTGATGGAGACAGCGGCCTCTGTTGTATAGTCGTAGCATTGAGGGGTTTTCAGAGAGGGAGAAAAACAAGTACAGCTATGTGGAAGGAAAAAGAACACATGGGAGAATAAGAAGCTTTGGAAGCTTTGGCCGTATCCAGGCTGACAATAGCCTTCTTGCCGTTTGTCTCATTAAGCTTCTTTGGGTCTGGACTCCAACCCAGACAAGACAAAGCAATGGGTCAACAGCGGCTTGTCGTATTGTTGCTGCCGACTTCCACATGTACAAGGTGATCGCCGTGCCAATATAATATGCGAGCAGCCTGTTCGCTTGAATCTGCCGACAAAGCCTAGAACGCACAGTTCACCCGCTCACAGTATTCCTTTGACTCGCCCGAGGGAGAACCGCCCAGCTTTCTAGGAACATAGTTAGTATTGTCAAGCTAAGCCGCTCTATTTCTTGTATAGTGACTCCTTCCTCCTCGGACTTTGAGAGCATCCAACGGGCCGTAAATATCTCGGCTATGCAATTCTTTCCAATAAAATGACCAACCACACATTGGCTTAAGGAAAAGGAAAAGCGATCGACAACAACAAACTGGAGCGCCTACAACTGCAAGTCACCAATATTCGTCAGATCGCCCGGCGAAATTACAATCGACCAGTAATCTTGCACAAAACGAAAGCAGTAGCACGTACTGAGGCAGGCAGGGCTGGGCTTTCTTCAGCAGATCTTGTACTATCTTCGGCAAGCCTCAAGGCATGGACCAAGTTTTTGGCTCTCTTAGTACAGGAAGATGACGACGACAAAACGACGTTGATCGCCTGTCTCGAGAGACTAGCTAGGCTATGACAGAAAAAAGTACAGTAGTCTTGATATATTGCCTTCCATCCAGCAGGGTTTAGTATGTATTGCTTTGATGTTCACTAGAGGAATAGGAAATAAACCCAAAGACGATACGAGGAGTCAAACGAGTAATTTTGAGCTGTTATGCGGCATGGTATTTTTTTTCCTCCAAGTTTTCGGTTAACAAAGCTTAACTACAAAGCAGACGCCAGCAGTGACATGACAAGAAAAGAAAAGAAAAAAAAACAAGAGGCCTGTAATTCCACCGCTGTTCACGATACTTTGTTGAGGAGGATTTATACCCTACATTGTGGAGAAGCCGAATAGCAGACGCCCGGTCACTAGCAAAGAAGTGACACAAGCTAATTGTAATTAGACTAATAGCCAGAGAAAGGATTAGAAGTTGAAATGTCACTGTTGAGAAGCACTACTAGTATTAGTTCAGGGCTGTGTATCTTAGGATGAGGTGCTACATGGCTATTATTGCTCGGATTCCACCTTGATAAAAATAAAAGTTGGGGAAAAGGGATTGCCAAGCTAAGTGCTTCCACAAGTCTTTTCTTTCTCGTCTTCCCGGTCGAGCTGTATGTTATAGACTAAAGCCATGGATTCCTCTCTCTTCTCAAAGCTGAAATAAGGGTTTGGGTTACGAACGTAGTATAGGACAAGCCTTCTCAAACATCGCCAATCTACAAGGCAGGCTTTCATCCCCTTGCATTTACATACTTGATTACACGTATACTTTGCTAGCAAATACTACGTATGTACAACTATAGTCGTGAAGAATCTCTATGAAGAATCTATAGTAGATACACATCAAGCTAGTTAAAAGAAGGACACAACCCCCTCTTATCTACTCCCGGATCTTCCTTTAATCTGTGTTGTTTTGGTAATTCTCCGAAGAGTCAAATTGCTAAGCTTTGGAGGTTTCTTTTTGACATCTTGCAGCTACATAATATGCACTGTATGGAGGCCCTTTGGGCATTTTTTGACAGCTGTCGTTGTTTATGCAGGTACCAAGACCTCTATAAGCTGAGCTTACATAAGAAATATCGTTAGCACAGATGGCTTGAACTACTACCATTGCTGGCTTTTGTTACTATGATCTGGCCAAGGAAATGACAGGAGGCTGTGCTCAATCCTCCCTTCTTTTTCATATCAGGCCAAGTTGCTGATCGAGTCGAAGACAAGCGACGGGCAAGTCACCCGAGAACAAGACAAAAGCCACTCAGATCTCGTTACATTCTGTCATCTTGCAAGCAATCAACGCCTCTTAAGATCCGAGTCTTTCTCTATGCTTCACCGTTTATATTGCCTGCTCATTGTGAAGCACTGGAGAGGGAGCCTCCAAAACAACATTGCCAGTTTCATTTGTATATAACTGATATAATTTATAATATATATTTGCCTCACTTGCACAGGAATAAATGCCTCCAATGTTCTTGACTCGAGGTGTGCTTCAGGTTTCTCTATTTGTCTTCCCTTTTGCTTGCCCGGCCGAGATTTCTGTTGGGGAAGATTCAGAAATTAAGACTGCTACCACTGTCTTTAATTATTATGAAAGGGGGCAGATAGTCAATAGTCAGATGTCCTAGCACAAACGGGATTGCCCAACTACTAAGCTAACTATATATGCTAACCAGTTGCCGCTTAATGCTACAATGCCAATGCCACTAGCAAGGCCTAACAAACTATCAAAGCCCAGGCATCAAGGCAGGCCATGCTACAGCTGAAGCTAGCCCTAGAATCTCAACAGCGGTTGGACGTTCTTGTTTACCGTTTCTTCTTTTTCTCCTTCCTTGGCTCTTCGAGCCTTTCGTCTTGTCTCTTTTTGACATATTCTGAAACTTGGGCGAGAAAGAAAAGAAGGGAAAGGGTATACAGATATATATCCTTGTTGATTTTAACCTTGTTTCTTTGTTTTCTTTTTCCTCTGTCCTATTATTTATTATTTCTTTTTTCTAATGGTTTGTCTGAGATCAACGTGAGGAGAATTGTAGCCGTCCATGACTGAGTCAGCCAAGGAAAATAATAGCCGAGCCGAGACCAACTATACGATTTGATAGACCAAAACCCCAAGGTTACAAATCGCGGGATCTTGGCTTTTATTAACAACGTCTGCTTACTCTCAACTAAAAGAGGAGGAAAAAAGTGCACCAACAGCTATCCCAGAAAAAGGACAAAACCACGCGTAATCCGCCCGGAATATGCCGTCGTATTGCTGTGAAATGCCAGCAGGTAGACGTAAAAGAGTAACAATACAATACTTACACTATCGACAGTAAATAAAGAACATACGCAAGTCACTATTTGTACATCATCCCCCCATTGGTTTATCTTTACTACGTGAGAAGTTGTCGTCATCTATCTTGGTTAATTACCTCAAAAGCAAAAGATTCGATAGTCCAAGTACAGTTTGCTTTGCTTGTGGACTCTAATATCCCTTATGTAACAAAACATAAAGAAATCGTACCTGCAGTAGCTGCGGCGCCAGTGGTGTTGCATGTGCAACATTGGTCCAGCTTACACGACTATTGTTCCTAATACTATACTGCTGGTTTCCGCTAATAATATAACTTACTACGGGGTGATTTTGCCTGCAGTCAAGAGGCTGTAGGTGATTGTAGAGATGATTGTTTATTAGGATAGGATCAGACATACACAAATAAAACTCATTCAAGTACAAGAAAATGTACAGGCTGATATGAAGACGGCCATCCTTATTGAATTTAACAACTCATTGTACAAAAACTTCAACTAGATATGTGAGTGCATCTGAGCACAATATCCATAGCCTCTTTTCATGGAAAACATGGTGATGAATACTAACACAAACTTCACTTAGTATCGAGATGCAGGAGCTTCGATCATATACTAGTCAATGCCCAAGCTGCCTGGCACTTTTTCAGTGTACAATTGCTTCTTATTTTATGGAGAAGGAACAAAGCGGTATATTTCTTTTCTTTTGCCGATTTGCCAGGTCTGGAACGTCGGCAAGATAATAAACAACTTTTAGCATGGTGAGTTTATAGCAAAGCAAAGCTAGGGGGCACGGTCCATTCATATGTGTGGTCTTGGGACCAATAATGACCTATGCACGACAACTTGATAGAAGTGATTAAATGTCAGGAGCCTAAAACATTTTGACTTACAGTAGATAGCCGAGCCTTGTGTGTTTGCACGCCAAAGAAGAGGCTGAGTCTGTTTCTTGTCAGAGAGCTATCTGAAAACGAATGGATGTCACTAAGTCTCTTGTTTTCTTCTATGGCTGTTTTCGTGGCGGTGAACGGACAAGTGCCGGGATCGTGAGTATAGAGAAAGCCGATGCAAAGACTTTCACGAAGTGTATCTCTGTATATGTGGCTGAGGCTAACAGGAATACATTTGTTTTCAAAGGTACGAGTAATGTGCCATGAAAGTATGTACTTGCACAAGATGATACCTGAGAGTAAATCAACATGTGCGTTGAGTTTCTACATGCTATCTAGAAAGGAAGAAAATGCTTTGAAATGTATCCTACAAGCTTGTTATCATTTTCTGAAGTAGCAGGAAGTATGGCACTTATGTTGTCGCGAGCAGGAATCATTGTGCCAAAAGAAAAAAAAACATCTGTTATCGATTTGGTATTAGACAAGTCTCTTCAGCTTAAAGTGTCGACGTGGTGACTGGGTTGCACAAAGAACATCTGACTGACAACTTGGAAATAGCAACACTTGACTCTAGCCAAGCTGGAATACTTGCCAGCCGGCCGGATCAAGTTCTTCACGCACCATCTTTATCTTTGTTTTACTAGCGTACGCTTATCTTTCTTTTTGCCTTGGAATATGTTAAGCTTCCGAATACAGCTAACAGAGCTTGGATATTTGACCTTTTTTTTACATCATGGCATGGGCCACCGAAGTATCAGAGTGTCTTCTTTTTCCCGTGACTGAATTGACAAGGTAGAAGAATAGAATCAAAGACAATTTATATATAGAATTTGGCTAAAAAGCTTGACAGAGAAGGAGATGTATATTATGGTAGCTTTCACGTGAAAATATAGCAAGATAACAACGAGTGACAGTCTCAGTATCATACAAATCATGTATCTTTGTGTGAAGACGGATAGCTCACTTACTTTGACCTCAGTATCGAGATGAGATAAACTGTCAAATCTGTGATACTGAGCCAGCATACGGAAGGAGTATACGAAGGACATTGTACACTTGATACAAAAGTTATTGGTGGGCAGCCATGACGGCGTTCAAAAACTGAAGCTTTTATTCTAACATTATGTCTTGAACGTACACTGTGGAATTCTTTGTATGATACACTAGACGGAAAGATACTCATGGAATGTAGCTCTAGCCTTGTTGTTTCCCTGTTTTGTTTGTTGGTCGTTCCGTCGTATGGTTTATTTGACAACACCATATACCCTAGGGTAACCCTAAAACATCGTACCTCATATATTGTATGTAGCGTACTTTTGGGGCATATATATATATAGAAACCAACACCTTTAGAATGCATAAGCAGATAATCACTTACCCCTCATTACAGCTAATCGGACACTATATAAGTAGCTTCGTAGGAGAACCTAGGCAGACCACACAATGATCTTTCTAGGCCGTCGAAATCAGATCTGCTCGCCATCTTTCCACCATGCCCATTGAGCCCATATCGATTTGCGAGGCCAATACTTTTGCTTTGGCACAAAGCCAAAACCCGACGCCGTCGTTTGAATTCACAGATGCCTTTCCCTCATCCGAGAATTGTCCAAGATGCACGCCCAAAACCAAGCCTAGAGCCGTCCACTTTCTTTCGTACGCAAAGTTTACCGTCTTGGGCCAGAATGGATGCCACCGATGTGCGGCGGTTGTCGAGTTGATAAAATCCGGGTTTGCAGGTAAATTGCACGAGCTCGAGTTCAACTTTACGCCAACGAAACAAGCTTTGGATTCCCGGCCCAAAGGATCAAAAATCGCCGACAATTGCGTGAAACTGTTTACGCACAAAGGTAATCGCTGATCTTGGTGACGTGACTGGCACTAAAGAGGCTCACAATTTGCTGACAGATGAAGGTTAGGCTCGCCTGTTCGAATGTATCCATTCAGAGATGCGTATCCGCTAGACGGAAACCGCGATCGCTCGCTATCTAATATCCGGAAGTGGCTTCGGGCATGCTCTTCTAAACATCCCAAATGTCGGTACCAAGACGACAGTCTGCGTCCCATACGCCTGATAGACACCACCCTGATAACCAAGGAAGCAAAGACAGGCGTACGGCTAGCCTCGCCAACGGAAGCCGTTCCGTATGTTTGTCTAAGCCACTGTTGGGGGCCAACCAAGATCGAGTGTATAACAACTAACGGCAACATCGGTGATTACCAAGAGTTCATTGACTTGGAGAGTCTACCGCTGACCTTCAAACATGCTGTCGATATCACCCAAAAGCTTGGATTGCGTTATGTTTGGATAGACTCCATGTGTATCATCCAAGACTCGGTCGAGGACTGGGCGACGGAATCTGCCAAGATGGGCGCCATCTATCGTGGCGGGGAACTAACCATAGCCGCTACAGCATCTCCCAACTCGACACATGGCGTCTATTCCCTGCCAACCACTCCGCAAGACCTTTGCTTCAGAGTGACTTCCCCGGTCAACCCATCTATGGTCTGCATCCTCGGTGTACGTATGGCTCTGGCCACTCATTTGTCAGCAGTGACAGCTCACATCAAATCTGACAATTTTCCACTATGGCAGCGTGGTTGGGTCTTCCAAGAACGCATCATGTCGCGCCGTGTAGCTTGTTTTGTGCCTGGCGAGGTGTTTTTTCAGTGTGTTGAGGGCGTGGAATGTGAGTGTGAGTGTCTCTCCTTAGCACCTTGCACCATAAAATTTCCGCCAAATGCCCAAGGACGCCGGACGAAGATCCACTTGGCCAATAATATGACCATTAAACTACGCACACTTATCCATACGACCGACGTAACCTCTATCAACATTTCGTGGGTATGGGCACAGATGGTACAAACATATAGCGCTTTGCTGCTTACTTATGACCGGGACCGATTGCCGGCACTAGCTGCCTGTGCGTCTGTCGTGTCTAGGTGGGTTAACGACCAGTATCTAGCAGGTCTATGGCAACGAACACTTCATCATGATCTCTTATGGTACAACGCAGGACAACGATTCCATCCGGTGCCGTCTTTCAAAAACACGTCTGCTTCCGATGGGCCTCAACAAAATGAATGGATCGCGCCAACATGGTCCTGGGCAAGCCTGCCCCCCGGCACAGACATCCGATTGATGACACTTTCAGTATGTGAATGGATTTTCCACTCTACACATGTCGTAAAGGTTCATTGTCCAGTTGAGTCTGCGGCGAGCCCATTTGGCGCATTAGTAACCAGGCAGTCCTTTATAACGGTCCGCACAAAGCTACTTCCATGTTCCGCACGGCGTAGATGTGCTCAAGATTTCACGGCTGTAAGGCGAGACATACACAAATGGGGGAAATCTTTTGTGTTGCATACAACACTCACGTCGAAGAAGTGTGGCTGCCAAACAGTCCAGGCGCCATTAGACTTGCAAGCAAATGATCAGACTTTGCTATGGGACCGTCAGTTGAGAACCCGAGATATCTCTACAGTAATAGGGGCCTTTACCGATGATGCTTGCAAAGAATTACCAGTTTATCTCATGTGTATCGTAGTAGATTCACTGAATATCAGTGAAGCTAGTCCACCAGGCAGGGGCATGTTTTGCCTTATCCTACGAGAACAAGAGAATGCCGTTGTGCCAAGTGAGGCCGGGCCTCATAGGGCGTTTGAGAGGCTTGGGAATATACGTGTCATATTTGCTAATGCTGAAGATGTGAGGACATGTTTTGCCAAGACATGGGACAGAGTGTCAACGGAGATCGTGACGTTGGTATAGTGTAGGGTATGGCTTTAGGGTTCGGCAACATGGCAGCGTAGCATCGATTGTGACATCACGTACGGCGGTGGTTTCCGAGAGAGAAGCCGTAGTTTGTTTTTATCATATCATGTGATCCTCGCACATAGAGAGGGTGACATGAGTAGGCACTGATGATGATGTTGATAGCGAAAAATACAAGACATCAATATTACTAACGACGGGTTGGTGGAGTCTAATTATAGCCTTTAGGCGTCTATGGACATTACCTAAAAGTTAATCAAAGTAGTTACGAAAACTCCCGTATAAATTTTCCGATCTCGAATTGCCATAGACTTGTTTCATCCCATCCCTGCAAATACACGTCCTTCTAAGAAGATCTTCCGTTATTACCGAAGCCACGGCTGTTATCACATCATATTTGTTAATGACCCTATGCGTGGTAAAATATGTTTATACTATCTTTCACGAAAAATGAGGTTCTCGAAATAAGGCATTTAAACCAGGATCTTTGGCTCTCGTACTTAGGCTAAGATATCTCTTCCCACAGCCCGGATAAGCTTATCCGTCGTACAATATTAAGGGGACAATGGGTAAACTACAAGCCGTCTTAGTTTGCCGTCGTGATCTTCAGGGAAAAAAAAGGGCGTGTCGCTAGCTTTCGATCTACTATTCTAAGCCAGGTGGCTAAGCACGCATAACAAAATCAAGTCTTGGCTCTGGTTGGGGGGACTTTAGAGCACAGTATAACTACAAAATGAAACCAACTCAACTTACTATTGATTACGAAAACTAATACACCAATGGACAAGAGTCCAGTACGACATCGTGGTACTAACGGAAGCCGGTTGCTATCGTATAAGCAGATACGCTGAAGTTGGGCTATAGCAATACCTCCCGAGGTGGCCTTTGGTTTTGCTATAATCCTGTCTGGCTGTAGTTGGTTTCAGAGTTGGTCACTCCCTATCCGAAACCCAAGAACACCTACAAACATAGGCAGAAGTTGCAACGACCCAAAGAAGCCATTTGACTGTCGAGGCGGTGGTGTGCACCCATCACTCTCGGTAGATCATTAATAGAAACCGACTATCCCGGCCGTTCATAGTTCCCACCATTTGGTTGGGAAACTCGATTTTCAAACAAAACCAAACAATGCCGCTTAAAAGAGTAAGACAGGAAGTCAACCGTAGGGTAGCGTTGCTGAGGTTCTACAACCACACCCAAGCAGATTTATACTTTTGCCTACACAAGTACCACCCCTCAGACCGTGAGTAACTACAACTACCTCGTGTACAACCTAATATAAAAGACTTCTTAATGCTGTTCTAAGGTCCTTTTTAGACGCTAATGTGACACACTCGCTACGGCGTTTGTTTGAAGAAGCCAGAACTACTTCTGTTTCTCTCGGCACATGATCCGGGTTATTAACTGTGGTAACTAGTCGATTTATGCTTCAAGAAGCCCGTTTTCTCTTATATACTAACCAGACGTACACAGTCTTTCCGAATATCTGTCCATATGGTAAACAACCCCAATATAAGAAAGGATTAACAACACCTGACCACAAAAATGGGAATTCAAGCACAAGGTATTCTAGTATAAGCTCAACTACGTTGGGTGGGCTGTGCTGCTCGTGTCACGCCACCAATTATCTTGAATATTCTGCTGCCTATCTTCCGCCTTAGCTAAGTTAATGCAAAACGCTACTCGTCTTTTTGCATCTTGCACAAATATAGGAACAAATGATCTTCGTTCCCGAATTTGACTAGATCGTACACACTTGAGCACTAGTGTCATTCCACAGATTTCAATATGACTTCTGCCTTAGAACAACCCCCTCCCCCACCTCTCCCGGATATTCCATTTTAGGGGGAACGCCAAGCCCAGGAACTCTCACTATCCTGCTGACTGTCTGGCTGGCGAGGCACGAACCAGAGTATGTGATCTCAAGGATTCTACGAATATCATCATAACTCTTCATGAAGCTGCCAGGATATAGAGAGCTAGAGCAAGCAAGAATGAAGACTCCATCCCATCACTATCTCGTTCACCGTGTGTAATATTGTGTATATAAGGACTCTACATTTCCCATCTTTGATAGTTTTTACTTCTTGGACATCATCGGCGTCCTCATCGTTACCGCCCCCTCTCTCTTATCAACTCTTTCATTATCCGACTGGTTTCGGTATCCTTTCATCATCAAGTACTTCATCATCTTCTAAGCATTCCATACATCTATTCTATCTTTTTCATATCCTTCAACCTCGCTCTCTCTGCTTCTTTAGCCAACATGCAGGGCTCTATTCCAATCTCGGTCCTTATTGGACTACAACTTACCAATGCCGCGCCTCTATCTCATCGTGCTCCCTCTGTCACTCCTACTCCCAGTCTACCTCAGATAGTTGCTCGTCAGGCTACTAACCCCGCTCCTTCTGATCCACCAGCTGATGACGGTAACTGCAAAGTTGGCGATCTGACAGCCGATACATGGACCGCAGAGGGTATGGACAAGTGGCTAGCTGATTGGGTTGCCAGCAACGTTACCACCAAGACTTCCAACAATGTACAGGAACTGTCTGCTAGTTTGGGTGCTCCCAACTTCTTCTGTGGCATAGATAGGTTCTGCAACGCCGGCCAACCATGCCAGCCCGTAGACACGCCCGGTTGGTACGCTTTGCTAGCTATGCAAAACTGGAATTCGTACATGAACTCTATCAACACGGCTATTACCTTCTCCAGCAGCATTTTGGGTCTGACTCTACCTGGAATTGTCAAGGATCTGTGGCCTAGGCCTCGCGATGATGTAACGCCCTTGAAGAACTTTTATTCCATGTTTGCTACTGTGCTCTCCGTGGTGCCCGTTACTGGCTCTGTGGGCGGCGGAAGAGGCCTGCAATTCATCATGGACCAGATCCAGCCACCTATTGCTGATCGCTTTGCGGCTTGGTCAGACGTTGCTGGTGAGATGGGCAGGCTCGTCTCAGAGTATCAAGAACATACTTCCAAGAGCTTCCAGGCCATGATTGATGCCCCGATTTCCGACCCCAAGGGTATGTCATCTATTCTCAAAGGTGGCAGCTTCATGGGCACTTCGCAGAACTTTACTCAGTCGGATCTCCAGTCTGCTGTGTCGGATTCGATCACCACATACGCCATCGGTGTTGTACTGCGTGCCCAGGGACTTAGTCTCAGAGTAGCCCGTAGCGCTACCCGTGATGAAGAGTCCTGTACGGGACTTGATACAAATCTCGGCAGCAGCTCACTATGCGTCAACAATGGCCCTAACGACTGGGTCCTCAGCACTATGGTGGATAAAGACAACTATCTGATGAACGATTTGATGGACACGTTAGTTGACAAATACGGTATGGACCGCAAGGTGATTTTGATGGACTCTCTTAACTGCAATGCCGACTCTGACCCAGTCAAAGATGCTCTGCCACTAGATGCAAAGACACCCTGCCTGATTTACCTAACTGAAGGGTAAAGACAGTAGAAAATATATGAGAAAATTATACAAACAATGTATACTCTCTAATTTGCTACCTTGTTATAGTCTATTAAATAGATATTTGCTTTGTCAAGACTATAAGACGTTTTGATTTTATTCTAATACAATTTCCACTCCATATCACTCTCATTTTTTATTCCGGAACTTACAAAATGATAGCCTGTGAAACATTCTATAGTAACCCTATTTAACTATATATGTTATAACCCTACTGTTTTATCTTACTGTTCTTATGTTATGACTATCAGACCTTCACTCCTCTATAGTTGATTCGCATGAACTAATTTACAACATCATGCTTAAAGACACGACATCGTCATCTTTCATGTTTGGTAAATCGTAGAGCATGTGTATGAGGTTAGACTGAAAATTCCAAGAGAGCATGTCAGACAGGAAAAAAAAAACATATCCTTACGTGTCACTTTAAAGTATCCCTAGACACTAAGAATAGTTGATTATTAAGATACTATGAAGTAGGTGATCCTAAATAAAGATGATGATGATGATTTTACTTATACGAGCTCCTTTACGACTCCGGGCGAGGCCGTGTTTTCTGGCACCAAATTTTTAGGTTCCGAGTATCAGGGACTGCTCATTGGCATCCATCCCTTTTACAGTAGCAACACCTACGTCTTTTTTTTTAAAGCAAAAACCAAAAGAAAAGAACCCCAAATTATAGATACTAATAAAAAAAATTAAAAAAAAAAGGAAAAATATATATATTTCCATGACCCTCTGCAGTGGCTGTGCCTGTTTTTGTGCTTTTTTTGCTAGTGTTTTTCTTCTACCTTTCATGGTCATGAGTAGTTTTTTGGTGAATACTCTGTCCCAAGGTTTCAGCCTTTTGCGACAAGTCCAGATGTGGGTCCTGTCTTCATCTTTGCCACACCTGTGGCATTCCATTGTGGCGTTCGCGTGGCCAAACCTCTCATGATATTCTTTAAAGTCACCATGGCCAGAGAGTCCTTGATTGATTCTTGTCCCCCAGGTATGGCACTTCACCTGGAGAGGGAAACCCCATTTCTCGCCTCTCCATGTTGTCTCTAATGGTTGCCTGCTCGTAGAACCATTCTTTAAACTTTGCCTGTTTATGTTCCCTGAACCACCTGTAAGCTCCTGTTATAGACATGGAGTGTTCCGGAGTGCATTTGGCCGAGCCTTTTGCTAGTACATCGGCTCTCTCATTGCCGCCGATTCCCGTGTGTCCGGGGGCTCCTAAATCAAGAGATTCATAGGGGAAAGAGACTGGTATAACACAGAGGGGGATCAATATAAAACTCTGACCGGTATGACGTCTAACTAGTAAGAAGCTGGGCAGTGATTATTGAACAAAAGTTTAATTAGACTCTGATGACTAACTTTGACTGCCTTGCTATAAAAATAAGCTTAACATGTTAAAATCTATGTAGGTCAAAGACGCTGTTTTTTTTTTTTTTTTTTAGATTTTCAATCTAAAGAAACGTCAGTATATCCCTTGAATTGGCTATCTATTAGTATGTATGTCTCTTGTCTCGGTAAATGGAATGTGAGTTGTAGCAATTTCATGGCTTGTCTATTGATAATAAATTAGCGGCCAAGTCTATGTAGAAGCCGAGTAGAATGTGAAACTATTTGTGAATCAAATACGCAATCAATAAATATTTTTGTAGAGTTGTTAGGAGAATGTATTTACCATACACCAAGTTGTCTATCTTATGAGTCTATATTCATAGCTAACATATTCATGAAGTAGTGTACAAAATGGTAGACACCAGACAGAGGCCAAGCGCTAGCCAGGTTTTTAGTGTAGCTCATTATTAGGGTTTGACGTACTGGCTACATGTACTCTTTTTATATCAGAGGCATTTCGTTAAGCAAAAAGATCGTATGATGAAGATTTATTCTGCCTCAAAAAAGGCCGCTACAATTAACTAAGTACACTATGGTAGATATTACGCTACGTTCTTCAATATTGAATTCAAAGTTCAGATAAATATATATATACTATCTATAGTTATATGTACAAATATACATATTGTTGTTGGTGGACGATATTCTAAATTTTCATTTGTATTAATGAAAAGAAGAGTAACTAATGGAAATTAAAGGTTCTCGTATAACCACCATGGATTTTGTGATAGTTTGTAAATGAGCAGGCTTTTGATTGGAGTAAAGTACTGCGTTGCCTTAGGTCAATTAATTGATTTAAACCAATGCACTATTGAAATATGCCATAAAGCATGATAGATCACAAAATAACCAATATATTGTCTTGCTCTGAGAAAAGAGACTGGTTAAATACAATTATCACACGCATCGCCTTCGATGTTTGCTTAAAGTTCGTGTGACTTGTGCTCTGATCACATCATGTAGAGCATGGAGTTGGTTGTTTAGGGTATATTTCTTGTGCTATTTTGAGGTACATACAGTAGTGTTCGTTTTTGCATTTAGCCGGAGAATCTCAGGGTAACGCAGTAATTGTTAAATTAAATAGACCTTTGACAAATCTCTTTATGTTCCGTGACCAATGCCTTGAATTATCGACCGAGACCAGAAGGGGAAAATGATATACGTATTAGACAAGTACTCCAATGGAATAACTTGTGCTGTGCTCTACTTTGGCCAAAGAACTTACGATACGAGAGTATACATGTATACATTGTTTGTATAATTTTCTCATATCTTCTACTGTCTTGTAATTACAGAACTTATAAGGTGGTCTTGACCGAAGTTGGCACTGCTTTTTTTAACCGTAGAGTCGAACCAAACACAACGTTAAAGTGGATCGGTAGCTGTCAGTTTGAACTTCTGTGCTTTTGTTCTTTGTTTCCTTATTTTTTTTATTAGATAGAACTATCTTGGGGTGGTTTGGAGGCCTAAAGATTTAAAGTCTGTGTGGTCCCTTTAATTTTTTTTTAATATCTATTCTTTTTTTGGGGTGAGAGACGTACATATATAGTTGTAGTCATACTTAGTTTGTGATCTTCAATATTCATCACTTTATAAGGTCTGGATGCCGACCATAAGGATGTAGACTGACTAGCATCCCTTTTCCCTTTTTTTTCTTGTCCTTTTTCAACTGAAGAGAGTACCAAGAAATTGTGCTTTCTTGCTTGTTAAGAATCAACAAGTAATTTAACTAGCCGCCCTTTCCTTTGCCTTGCTTGGCGTGTGGGAATCGGTCCCCATGACCTTTTCAGCGACAGCCGAAGACACTATGTCGGCTATGGATTTGGTGGTTCGGTGGATTGGGAACAAGGATTTAGACTTGACTCCGGGCTAAGTCGGTCCCTGATGAAGATGGGCTACTGGTACATATATCAAGGACATGATCTGCTTAGCATGTTCATACGAGAACCAGCGAGCTTGGCGGTAATAGCCAGTGCCATCATGAACTTGACCTTGCCTTTACCAGCGTCGTTTTCTATCATTTTTTACCATTTGACTTTTACTTTTACTCCCTATTATCAGTCAAGAGGTATGGTTGCACTATTTCGGGCGTTTGGCCAAGTTCATTGCAGGCCCGGATCGTCTCTTGTCACAGTAGCAGTTCCCTAAGAATAGAGTCGTAGTAGCCGCGCAAACGCGAGTTATAGAAACAAGTATGGATTGAATTTGGGGTTTCTGCAGAACGGCCATCGGACCTTGTGAAGAAAAACATAGGTTTCTTCTTTTCTTCTTCTTCTTCTTATCGTTAGCGGAAAGGGAGACGAACAAAGACCCTTGCCTAGAATGAGATCTGCAGAGTCGGGTGTTCTCCCTACGTTACGCTAAGTGGACGAATGTCCTAGTCTGGCTTGGGCTCTTGTTTTTTTTTGGTGCACATGTATTTGTATATTTTCCTTCGACAGCTTGTGTTTGTTTTCTCGGCTTCTTTACCGGGTTGGCAGAAACGCTGTGATGATCATTGCTGAATTCTCAAGTTTATTGGAGTACTATTCGTGACGTTTCTTTACTACGTAGTTGTATGAATGTGCTTGCTCCTTCTAGGAAATGGAGTAGATCAAGCTACTATATTCCGCTGGCGTCAATTATTCCAGGCACCGGACCAAATACGGGCCGAGGCGAGGATATGAAAAGGGAGGAGAGAAGAAGACTTTCTGCACGACGCACGAACCGGAATAGACGCGGCCTAGCGATGAACAGGATATGACATTGAAGTGACATCTAGGCTCTATATATAATGCCTGCTGGTCCCGACATTCGTTTTGCCTACAGCTTCTTTCTTATTCCTCGTCTTTGCTCCTCATCCTATCCTAGCCCATCAGGACTCGACTCTCTTGGCCTTGGGACACTTGACTGTGGCTACTCCGGCTTACTCTACACCTGGTTTCTCTTCCTCGATTTCTTTTTCACTATGGGCGCCTCGCAATCCCAATATGTCTCGGCCCCATACTATCCGGCGCCATATGGCGGTTGGGTCGATGACTGGGCGGCCAGCTACGAAAAGGCCAAGGTTCTTGTCGACAGCATGACTTTAGCTGAGAAGACCAACATCACCGCTGGAACTGGAATATACATGGGTACGTAAAGCTGTTGTTTTGTTTGTTTCTCTATGTTTGTGTCAGAGAAAGCGCTAGGGCTGCCTATGGAGGAGATGACGGCCTAGTGTGATGCCCAGTGCGGTCATTATCTGAAAAGAAAAGAGAAGACAAAACGACAAACACCTGATAATGAATATCTGCTAACTTTGTCTATCTCTTTCTTCTTTTCACTAGGGTACGTGAAGAATTCACTCAGCACAAGATTGGAACAGTACGACTTGAGCAAGTCATCAAAAGACCAAGGGACGAGGAACGCACACAGAGATTGGCAAGTGTCCATTGATCGGCGTTATAGCAGTTGTTATCTGCTATAGGTGACAGTGTCAAGCCGATACTATGATCATGTAGGCGTTGCAATCCAGAAAGCAACTGCTGGCCAGGCCATGCGCTACCAGAGTCTCAACAAGCAGTGATACAACAGCATGCTATTCTTTTTTTCTTTCTTATTTTTGGCTCTTTGCTTCAAGTTCGCCAACATCGTCCTTGAAGCAAAAAGAAAGCATGCTGCATAATGTCCGACAACTGCTGCCAACGTCACAGAAAGTTAAAGGCAGTGAGACAACAAGACCTTGTTTCCCCCCAAAACCAAGACTTAGTGTACTTTGCTGCTCTTTTTGCTTTTCTGCGCACGGGCGTTTTGACTGCTAGCCTATCAGTACCTCGGCCTTTGTTCTCTATCTCCCCTTCTCTCTCAGCTTGTCATCCCCAGAAAAAAAACGCACTGACCCTTCTATGGTCCTGTCGTCTACCTTCCTTAGTATCTGAAATGTAGTACTAACCCATACTCTCTTAGCCGTTGCGTAGGAAATACCGGAAGTGCGCCCCGAGTCGGCTTTCCACAGCTATGTCTCGGCGACGCAGCCAACGGTGTACGCCTGACAGACAATGTGACCGTATTTCCGGCCGGCATCACCACCGGCGCCACATGGGATAAAGACCTGATGTATCGCCGTGGTGTGGCTATGGGCAAAGAGTTCCGCGGCAAGGGTGTACACATCTACCTCGGCCCGGCCGTTGGTCCGCTGGGAAAGAAGCCCAAGGGCGGCCGTAACTGGGAGAGTTTTGGCGCCGATCCGGTGTTACAGGCCAACGGCGGTAGAGAGACCGTCAAGGGCGTACAGGAGCAGGGCGTCATTGCTACAATCAAGCACTTCATCGGCAACGAGCAGGAAATGTACAGAATGTACAATCCCATCATGGCCGGCTATAGTTCTAACATCGGTATGTGGTTGGCATGGCTCCAGTATCAGGGTTTGACTCTTGCTAATATGTGATATGCTAGATGACCGCTCTCTCCACGAGCTTTATCTGTGGCCTTTCGCTGAAACTATTCATGAAGGCGTCGGCGCCATGATGACGGCCTACAATGGCGTAAGTACACTCGCATCCATGGCCCATCTTTCCGTCCATAAGCTAACCCTTATCCTCCAGGTCAACAACTCGGCTTGCAGCCAAAACGCCCACCTAATCAACGGCATCGCCAAAGACGAGCTCGGCTTCCAGGGCTTCGTTATGTCTGACTGGATCTCGCACATGTCGGGTGTCGCGTCAGCACTGGCAGGTCTGGACATGGACATGCCAGGTGATACGCAAGTTCCTCTGCTCGGCTACAGTTACTGGATGTACGATCTGACGCGGGCAGTGCTCAACGGATCTGTGCCAGTGTCACGTCTCAACGACATGGCAACACGTATCGTCGCCGCCTGGTACAAGTTTGGCCAAGACGAGGACTTCCCGCACGTTAGCTTCTCGACCAACACTTTCGATGCGTACGGTGACTTGTATGCGGGCGCATGGCCTAACTCGCCTCAGGGCTTGGTTAACGAGTACGTCAACGTCCAAGACGACCACTACCTGGTGGCTCGCGAGGTCGCCCAGGATGCTATCACGCTGCTCAAGAACAACGGCAGCTTCTTGCCGCTGGATACGACCCAGGCGCTCCGCGTGTTTGGTACTGACGCCGAGGTCAACCCCGACGGCATGAATGCCTGCTCTGATCGCAACTGCAACAAGGGCACGCTGGGCCAGGGCTGGGGTTCAGGAACTGTGCAATATCCGTACCTAGACTCGCCCATGGACGCTCTGAAGAACCGTACCTCCAACATCACGTACTACCAAACAGACTCTTTCCCCAGCAATGTACCTACGGCCACGGACGAAGATGTAGCTATTGTTTTCCTGTCATCTGACTCGGGTGAAAACTCGTACACTGTCGAGGGCAACCATGGCGATCGCGATGCATCTGGTCTGGACCCGTGGCACGGTGGCAACGCCCTAGTCAAGGCAGCTGCCGCGCACTACTCCAACGTTGTCGTTGTCGTACACACCGTAGGCCCTCTAGTGCTTGAGGACTTTATCGACCTTCCCTCAGTTAAGGCTGTTTTGTTCGCTCATCTGCCCGGCCAGGAAGCTGGTCGTTCGCTGACTAACGTACTATACGGCAACGTATCACCTAGCGGCCACCTGCCGTACAGCATCACCAAGGCTGAGTCAGACCTTCCCAGTTCCTTGTCTGAGCTTGTTGGCTTCGAATATCCTACACCACAAGACAACTACACTGAGGGTCTATATATCGACTACCGCTACCTGAACAAAGCTAGTGTAACGCCCCGTTTTGCTTTTGGCCATGGTCTGAGCTACACCAGCTTCAACTACTCAGATGTCTCCATCAAGTCTGTTACTGCCCTGAGCCTCGTTCCTCCTGATCGCCCAGCCAAGGGCCCCGTGCTGGACTATGACGGCCCGATCCCTGATAAATCGGAGGCTGTGGCACCCGAGGGATTCAACAAGATCTTCCGCTACATCTACTCGTGGCTGCAGGAGTCCGAGGCCGAAGACGCCGTATCTGACGCTGCCACCAAGACCTATGACTACCCAGATGGCTACTCAACCACGCAGACAGACGGTCCTCGGTCTGGCGGTGGCGAGGGCGGAAACCCCGCGCTATGGGATGTGGCCTACACCATCGACGTGACGGTGACCAACACGGGCGCGAAGCACTCAGGCCGCGCATCCGTACAGGCATATCTGCAGTTCCCCGATGGTATTGTCTACGACACGCCCATCATCCAGCTACGTGACTTTGAGAAGACTTCGGAGCTGAGCCCCAGCGGGTCGCAGACGGTGACACTGCAGCTGAGCCGCAAGGCGATGAGTGTGTGGGATGTCGAAATCCAGGACTGGGTGGTGCCTAGCCTGGATGGCCGCTTCAAGATTTGGCTGGGAGATGCTAGTGACAACTTGCATGTGGCCTGCTACACGGATACGCTGACCTGCGAGAGCGGATTGACAAGCCCAGTGTAGTAACAGTTATGCATTTTTAGTAGCGAAGAGGATGGATTGGATCGGTCAGTGAGGAATGTATATACCGTAACAACTGTATACGACTCGTAAGCCTTCATATACATATTTGGCTAGTAATGTGAATTCCTAATTTCTTAGTTAATAGTAATATCATCAATAATGTAACCAACTACTACTTTGTGTGTCAATAATGATAGATATGTTTATATATGTGATATGGCACACTAGCAGAGACGTCTATTGTTATACGGCGCTCTAGACTCGTTCTGATACACAGGTCAGCTGTAGCCTTTCAAAATTTCCCAAAGGCCTCCCCTTATCTCTGTCCCCAATTCCCTCCACCAACCATCCTTTCCCTTTACAATTGTGTTCTAGTTCGTCAATCTCATCCGGCCCTTTGCCAATCTACGCTCTAGGATCTTACGGCCAGTCTGTGACCGTTTGCGAGCCAAAAAGCCAATCCGACGCTTCCGCTTCAACCGCGAATTGCTGTTGAGAGTGTTGCGCGGACCGAATCGGATTTGGGTCATGCCTAGCGCAGGACCGGCAGAAACTGCTTCGGACGGAACTAAATCGGCAACAGCGCCGGTCGTCGATGTTGTCGTGGGTGAAGGCGTAAAGGCCGCCATGGGAGTGCGGCGCATCGCAAGACCGGGACGAAGAGGTGATAGAATGGTGAAAGCACGACTATTAAACAGAAGAGATGTTAACAACAATATCAACAAGAAGCTATGGTGAAAGCTATGTTAAGTATCCATCAAGATAGCAAAACGTACGTTGTACTGGGCTGGCGTAAAGCGGTCTGGGAAGCCACAGCGCAAGGCCGGGCAAGTGCCGCAAACGCAGCAGAGAATATTTGCCGTTGAATCATGATATCTAAAGTAGATTTTGGCGTAAGGTCCGGGGGTGGGTTCGGATTAAACACGACAAACCCTCTTGTTTATAGAGGCCATCACGATAGTGGTGACGACGAGATGAGGTCGAAAATTCAAGTGGGGCCAACTTTAAGCTGGCAGTTGTCAGCAGCTCAACGAGTCACGCTGGCAGCTGTCTACAGTTAGACAGCTATTACCACAACACAGTTATATGGCCCAGCGTTGCCCTTATTGCAGTTACGATCCGGGCATTCTACCGTCGACCTCAGCGTCAGTACCAAACACGCGAAGCGCCTGGGTCGTATCCATACATACATCTTTAATATCAATTGTTCCATCGAATTTCACTATATTAATATTATCAAGTAGATACAACAAGGCTTGACGAAAATTTGGTATTGTTCGTATCGAAAAAAAAAATATATATATATATAGCTTCTTTCTTCAAGAAATATAAAGCGACTAATTTTATAGCTCATCACGACCAGTAGTAACTGCTGTGTCAAGCTTCTCGTCCTTCTTCTCATCAGCCGATACCTTCTCCGTCGGCTCCCAGTTCAGAGCGTTAAGACGCTCAGATAGCAGAGGGTGTGAGTAATGGTAGCTTGAATACATCCAATCGGCCTCCATGGCGCTAAGGTTCTGGATCTGGAGCTTGATGAGAGAACGAGCAAGCTCGTTGCTGTATCCAAGATCCGCGGCAAAGGCATCGGCCTGGTATTCAAACTTGCGGCTCATGATGTTCATGTACAACTTAACCACGGAATCAGTAGGTCCGAGGAGGTCAGAGAACAGTAGGAAGCCGATGATGATGGGCTTTTCCGCGAAGAATCCAAAGGCGTTAAACAGTGACGTGTTGCGAACAAAGACAGAGAATAGAGTGTAGATGAAGAACAAGTGAACCTATCAATATGTTAATAAGCCGATCGTTTGCAACTAATTGATGGCATCCTGTTGTTTTAACTTACCTGACCGATAATGGCGTTAGACATGGTGTGACCAAGCTTGAAATGACCAAGCTCGTGAGCCAGAACAGCAACCACCTCAGGCGTAGTGCTCTTTTCCAAAAGGGTATCAAACAGGACAATGTGCTTCTTCCAGGGGAGACCGTAGAAGTAGGCATTGCTATGAGAGCTACGCTTGCTTCCGTCAATGACAAAGAGTTCGTGGAGCGGGAAACTGAGATTTTTCGACAGAGCCTCAACTTCGATCTTGAGCGGGCCTTCCTCAAGAGGGGACAGCTTGTTGAACATGGGCAAGATGACGATTGGGTACACAGTAATCATGAAGATCTGCAGGCCAGCGGTGAACAGTGACAGGTAGAAGAAGAACTTATCACCAGTCTTCTGGATGATGGCAAGGAAGCCCGCCAAAATCGGAGGCAGGAGCACAGCGGTAAGAACATTCGTCTTGATGAAATCCACAATGAAGAGCTTAGGCGTTTGCTTGTTGAATCCGAACTTCTCCTCCAGAACAAATGTATTATAGATGCTACTGGGGAGGTTGAGAACCTGATTGATCACAATGAAACTGAGGATGAACACGATAGACTGGGCGATCTCGCCGGCAAAGCGAGCAGGGACAAAGGCGGCAACTAGCAGACTAGAGTAGTCCCATAGTTTAGGTAGGACGTCATAATGGATGAAGGCAATGTTCTGGATCTGACCCCAAACACTGTTGATCATTCCAAAGGTAGACTTGGCACGGCTGTAGGCTTGACTCTTGTCGTAAACCTCTTGGGTTACTTCGTGAGACAACACCTTTGGGGGTTTAGTACGTTGAAGGATACGGTATTGGCGTAAAGATAGGAACCCTTCCAGAGCAAACTGCCCGATGGAAAAGCTAAGAACGAGCTTTTTCCATGGGAACAACGGACGGTCTAGCGCCGTGGCTAGACGCTATATTTCAAAGAAACATGTTAGTCATCTATCTTTTCACGATCTAGAAGCTCATCTTATGCAACATTGCTCATGATATTGCACTAACGGCCTTATACGGCTAGTTGAACGTCTCATTCATAGGGCCGGCATCATGACGTCACGAGACCAACCAGCAAAAAACAAAGAAAAGCACGAAAAAACTGAGAAATCGACTTTACCTTTAGGAAGCCCAACATAATGTCCTCAAGAATACACTTCTTTAGGGACTGATGGACGTTGATGATTTTTGTTGGTTCGGATAGAAAGCTCAGGTTATGGATGACGAACCGATGCTACTTTATAGTTACGCGACTTGAAACGTAGCAGCTTCAATGCCTTACTAAGCATTATTATCGATAAGGGTCTCTACACTGATCAAACATTTTGTACTTTGATTGTAATCACTACGGAAATTGTGCCATGAACCAGTATCGCAAGTCATGCCTAATGTCATAGCTATCATACAAGAGATACAAGAAGATAGGTATATACAAGAAAAAAATTGCAGCTTCTTCACGACTAGCCAAGGTTTGTTAGCTACGATTATGGCAGAGATCCTCAATGTGTCCTCACTGAAGTTTCAACCTGCTAAGTCATAGAAGGATCAGGGCAGCCCGATAAGAGATTGTACATATACTTTTGACAATAGCCCTTTTCATGATTGGTCCGATTGCACCCCTCCATACTGGGGCTTATCCCACAAAAAAAATTACCCAGAAGCACAAAATACATAACGATTGTCAAAATTAACTACACCATTGAACATACTCTAAGTGTGCAGATTATCAATCACATCAACGCCGTCAAAATGCCTCGTGAAGTCGCCGACATTAAGCAGGTATGTTTTCCATAACAATGAGATCCAGTATACACCCACAAGATATATCAATTGCTGACAATTTTCAAATAGTTCCTTGAGATCTGCCGGAGAAAGGATGCCTCCTGTAAGTTCGCCTCTACGATATGTACAAGTCTAGACATCTTCACGATATCTTGAAATCGCCTGTGATTATGCACTCGACTTTTCTACTTAACGGCATTTAGAAGAAGAAGAGCGACACAAGCCAAATTTAAAACTGCCGACCAAATTTGAACGAACCTTCTGAAACAATTGCATTGGTCAACTCGCTACTTAGACACCAAACCACTTACACATATCCACCACGATGCCCGCCAACAAAATACAATCAACAACCGTCAATCGTGATCTGGACGCAATAAAAAATATCTCCAAGTCAGCCTCACTAACCTATAATCTTCATACGAACAGCCGCCCGCATCAAGCGCAACAAGAAGGAGCAGCAGGTCAAGTTCAAGGTCCGCTGCCAGCGCTTCCTGTACACCCTCAGCCTGAAGGACTCCGAGAAGGCCGAGAAGCTCAAGCAGAGCCTGCCTCCCAGTACGATTTCCCCTCTCCCTCACTCATACCTCAATTGCTGAACAATGACTTGATCAAAGTTTTTCTTATCGGGCCATACATAGTTCATGCAGCGTTTACATAGCCAGATCCATTTTCACTAACATATCTTCTTTCTTACGAACAGACCTGAACGTTGTCGATCTCTCCAAGAAGGAGAAGAAATAAGCGATCCATAGCCCAAAAATTAAAATAAACGGCGTTGCATTGTTTTCCTTCATAACGAGCCAACTACTTTTTGATACTTTTCTTTTCTTTTTCCTTCCTTATCTCAAGTGACCTGTCTTTTTATAGTCAGTTTGCCTGTCGTGATACCCAAGCATGTGGTGACAAAATCCACTTGCAGTGACCCGAAGCCAACGGTTGGCGGTGATTCGACGAAGCAGTATCATACATCTTGAACGAATCTTGGGTATCGAATGCATATAAAGTCAATAACTACTTGGCTTCATAATTTAAAAGACAAAACATGGAGTAAACTATTTATGATAACTTGTTCTCGCTTTGATATATCTTCGTCCCATCTTGGCCAAGGACTCTTTGATCTTCGCATGCAATCGCAGATACGTGATTAATAGACAATTGGCGATCTCAAGTGATACCATGTATTATGATAGAGTTCTGCATATTGGGTTTGTGTACCCCCGCACATCTTCACAATTTGCTTCCGATTGACGCTAGTTATATTTGTTCAACTCCCCATTTTCTTCTATGTCTCTCTTTTAACAGTTGCTATTTCGCACTATTGAATCAAGGATCTAGCATATGAAAAGAAAAGAAAAGTGACTCAAGTAGCTCTCATTCTAGTAAGTATTTGAGTTCTTTGATGCGGGGTCTTTCTCGAATTGAACGTGATACGCTGTGTGATTTTCAGCTGGTCCCAAACCGATCATCATCGGCTGTCCTCCCTCCTACGAGTAAGTTTATCATAATAAAGTATTGTAATGAGACTATGAATCAATACTTGGACCCTAGAATATCGCATCAATATCAGTCCATGTTGCATCCATTGTCTAACGTTGCTGACTAGTACTTTGAAACATGATATGTATATCTGTATGATTTCTACATATTTGGCCTTCATTAGGGTTGTGCCCGTGTAAATAAGATAGGATAGGTATCATGTACTTATATGTCTTCTTTCGGTCTTATCAATATTCATCGTGGGCTACTAGATTCTCAGTGTCCTTTTCGTGAAGGCAGCTCAGTCCTTTCTTTTAGCTTTTGACTCGATCTGGAAGGAATAGCCAGGCAATGTAACTCAAAATAGCATATCAACAGCCATGGATTATCGAGTTTTTTTGGAATCATTCGGTCACGCAAGAGTACATCTTGAACCAATTCTACGAAGCTTCTTTGGGCAAGTGATAGACAGTTGGTCCGGACCAAATCTGCATCTAGGCGATAGTGTCCTTATTGGCAGGATTCCATCGTATACTTTATGGGTTGGTGCAATAAGTTCGGTCTTGAGGAATTCAGGTTTCCTAATATTGCATGTTGTTGGTTCTCTTGATACGAATAGTGTCCACAAATGAACATACGGTGAAAAGAAGATATGTGATGGTGTGAACTCGTTTGTTGGTTGTATCAGTCATTAGGGTTACCAACAAGTCAGCATACATAATAATTTCTGCATGTTGAAAAGTTATACAGGGTTAAATAGATGAGTCTTGTGATCTATGAATATGGTTATATATTTACTAACAAAATTTGTCCTTCGTCTGAGCCGCAATAGAACCAACCCGGAAGAACCGTATACACATCTGGCACGTTAAAACGGCACGAATAGCGTAGTTCACCAATATATAGATACATATAAGTATGCATATTATGTGTGTATGCATGTAATGGTTGCATATAAGCTAACTATGAACTAATGGTTCTGTTTTGAGCTCCGAATACAGGCCTCTCGCGTGTTAGCCTTGTTGATAAGCAGAATGCCTGCTGATTTGTTTCGAACGAAGTCACCAAAAAAACAAAGAAGCGATACAGTTTGTGTCGCCGTCAGACTAGACTAATACAGGCAAGGGAGAAGGCGGATCAATCACATCTATCCACTTGTTGGTTCTGATTTTGAGGCGAAAACCTCATCAAATCAAAAGCTCAAGGCTAGCATAACAAAGAAAAAAAAGGTATGGTCTTGTTGGTCTTGTTGGTCTTGGTTCTGGAAATCAAAATAGGCTGAGATTGGATCTAGTTGTGTCGTTGCTGGGGTTGACCAATGAAAAGCCCACTATTTAGAAGAATGAGTTGCGCATTTGTATGTGGAAAAAGAGCAAGCGTTTTACGAGCCCCAAAACTGACAATAGAGTTGCAATCAAATGTAGGGTACAGAGTTGTCTATCCCCAATACTGAACCAATGCGGTCACCTGACCTCATTGCCTGGCTCGGCCTTGTTTGCGTTGCTTGTCTGGGGAATAGACCATGGGATCGTGCGCTTGTATGGAGATAGACGAGAAGAACAAGACGGGCTAGAGTTGAATGAGCTAGTGATTTAGTTATTGGCACTGGCTTCAGAGGTCATGACCGCCGGGAAACACACTAAGCCCAAGGTGATAGTGATGTGAAGACTATGTGATGGATGCCTCTAGCGTCTGACATGTGTGGCTTATCAAAGCAAGTTCGAGGTGATCAGAGAGCAATGGTGTGTTGTTCTTGTTATTGAGCATGTTACGAGAGCGTATATAGAGACAATCCTGGTTGGAGATATGAATCAACGCAAAATAACAGTAGTGTAGATGCAATGCAGAAACACGATGTTTTGCTCGTCTCGAACATTAGAGCTGGCAACCCATTATTGTTGGATGCACTTACACCGCCTCTTCTAGTGGTATTGGTGCATATACGCTTCCGATGTTGGCAGCGGACAGTAAGCAAGTATATACATCTGTACATACAAATACATGTATTCGGTGGCGTAGAAGCAGCCGCTTAAACGACCTTCATACTGAACATCAACATCACAGCAGCTGGGCCAACACGACTATAACTACGTGTAAATCAACAAAGAACCGGGTGGTGTGGCATCTGACTTAAAACCAACAGCAGACCGCATGGCTCCTTTCCGTCTGCCGCCCCCTTCCTAGTCGATAACTCTTGCAGTTATTTTTTCTTGCTCTGGTTTCTTTCAGCCTTTTGCTTTTGTGTTGACAATGCTATCTGGCCTTCACAGTAAAACCCAGCTGTTGTCCACTTCACTTTCTTAACCTTTTCAATTTTACTAATTAGCCCTACAATCGTCGATTACTTTAATAACGTCGTTGAATCTTTTTCTTGTAGTTAGCTATTTCCTTGTTTTCTTTTGGACTGCTGCTCCTTCCATCCTCGACAGAACCACACAGGGCTCCTTCCTGTTTCCTTCCTGCTTGCTGGCACGATCCGCTTGATCTTATCGCGTTGCAACACTACGACAGGCCTGGTAGTTGCTCTATAGCATCTTTGGAAAGGGTACCAATTTTCTGCAGCACTTGCAGCATCGACTAACAAACAACAAATCCGTTGGAGCAATTGCTACTGACAACTTTGCTACTGCGTATCTCATTATTGACTAGTCAGCAAAACAAAAACAACAACATCACCAGTTTTACGAGTTGCACTCCAAGACCGAGATTTATACAAACCATTTTCTTTGTCCACTTAAAATCTTGCTATCTTTATTTCTCTTTTTACATTTTGCTTCTTTTGCCACAGCCTCTCTAAGGTCTGTTCGTCCTTCCGCTGTGCCGGTATCAATTCTACCCCTGGCTTAAGGCAGCATCGCCATCTATTTCATAACCCGGCGTCCAACATATCTGCTCCTTGACACCATTCTCTACCCTTTTCCCAGGCTTTACGACGCTAGATCTTCTTCTACGCCTATATAATATACATAATATCTACACATGAACGGAAACTCTGCCAATCCCGACGCCAATGGCGTTGCTGCCACCAACGGCCATGGCACCGAAGACTCCCCCAACGGTTACATCAACGGCAACGGCACGCTAGTGCAGCGCCTGAAGAATGAGCGCAAGACCTCTTCGCCCATGATGCCGCCATTCATGGTCTCCGCCCCGGGCAAGGTCATTGTCTTTGGCGAGCACTCTGTCGTCTACGGCAAGGTATGTGCCCTTAACTTGCTATTCCCGTCTGCTATGCCCCTCCCATCTTCTATCCCTTCAGAATGCTCCTCGACACTAACATATGCGTTCTCTATAGGCTGCCATCGCTGCTGCCATCTCGCTGCGTTCATATCTCCATGTCACTACTCTGTCCAAGTCACGACGTCAAGTTTCTCTACGATTCCCCGATATCGATCTTCAACATACTTGGAACATTGATGATCTGCCGTGGGCTGCCTTTTCGGTGTCAGAAAAAAAAAAGTTCTACTACTCACTCGTCACTGAGCTTGACTCCGATCTTGTCGATGCTATCCAGCCACACCTTGACAACATCTCGCCAGACGTACCTGAGGAGGTTCGCAAGATCCACAAGGCTTCAGCCTCTTCGTTTTTATATCTGTTTCTATCACTAGGCTCTCAGTCGTTCCCTGGATGCCTGTACACATTGCGTTCTACCATTCCCATAGGTGCCGGTCTCGGTAGTAGTGCATCCATCGCAGTGTGCCTGTCAGCAGCTTTGCTGCTTCAGCTACGGGCGTTGTCAGGCCCGCATCCAGACCAGCCATCCGACGAGGCGAGAGTACAAATCGAACGTATCAATCGCTGGGCCTTTGTGGCTGAGATGTGCATCCATGGAACACCATCGGGAGTTGACAACACTGTCGCAACCCAGGGTAAGGCCGTGGTGTTTCAAAGACGAGAGGGTCTACCGCAGATCGTCAGACCACTATGGGATTTCCCGGAGCTCCCTTTGTTGTTGGTCGACACCAAGCAGGCAAAGTCGACTGCCCATGAACTTACCAAGGTTCGCAAACTCAAGACAACGCACCCCAAGCTGGTGGACACTATCCTTGATTCTATGGACAAGGTGGCTGAAGCAGCAAGCGAGATTTTAGAAGAGGACAGCTTTGATGCTAGCAGCGAGAGTGACCTCTTCAGAATCGGCGAGCTCATGCGCGTCAACCACGGTCTTTTGGTGTCTCTTGGCGTATCACACCCACGCTTGGAGAGAATCCGCGAACTGGCTGATCACCAGGGTATTGGCTGGACCAAGCTCACGGGTGCCGGTGGTGGTGGTTGCTCGATAACGTTGATGAAGCCCGATATTTCCCAGGAGCGCTTGACAAACCTCTACGACAAGTTAGAAGAAGAGGGTTACGAGCGTTTCGAGACATCAGTTGGCTGCCACGGTATCGGTGTCTTATGGCCTGCTGTTCTAAAGAACGGTAGCGAGGAGGACGTCTGGGGTGGCGAAGAGATTGACGTAGACAAGTTCCTCAAGGCTGAAGGTACAGAGGGCGTCGAGAAACTAGTAGGTGTTCACGGACAGACTGGTGAACGTGAAGGCTGGAAGTTCTGGCGTGTAAGAGATGGCACCATCTAGAATAGGTAAAGTTTGAGTACGAACACCAAAATGGCGTTGTGTGCTTTTTTACTGTAATTTTATTGGCTTGTCTCTTGTTCGTTTGCCGTTGATAGCACATTGGGATGCAGCGACGGCTTCTTGTTCCCATAAGTTCTTCCTTTACTTGGACCTGATTTTCTCTTCTCTTGAATAGGTCTAACATATGTCAGACATGTTGGCTATTGGACATAGGGTTCATGATTGACTAGGTCTAGCAACTGCAACCCATGACCTATTTCTTTTTACCGGCCGTTTTATTACTTTGGCGTAGTACTTACTTTTTACGAAGGGAAGGGGGGGAGACCTTGAATTGAAGTATACTGTATACTCACTCATCAGAGCTAGACGCCTTCTTTATTCATGGCAAATAATGACATATAACTATATATTATACAACAAGCGATACTTGCAATAATGGTCAGCAATGTGATGAATGTTATCATGATGCCACTAAACAGTATTTCTAAGCATTGTTCTCGAAGTTAGCCGATCAAGGGATGGCTTGAGATGGTATCAAACAGTGAAACTGACGTCGTTGACATTGTTGTTTGGTGATGAATAGGAAACAAACAGTGCGTAATATATTCTAAAAACTGTATATCAGTGGTATACGACTAGCTATAAACACAGTTTCGGTAGTATGCTACACACTGTAGGATACCATTGTACATGTTCTTGCCCCACCATTTGCAATGTTTCTTAGTAAAATGTAGCTAAACCCCAGTAAAAAAACAATCAAACGCAAAGGCTAAGTAAGATCAGAGGCCAAAGATAGCCTGTTGAAAGAGCCCCTTGACGCTCCAACTTTTAGCCGTCACTTCGCTTCGAGTTCTCATATTCTCAACTCGATTTCGATCTCTTTCAACTGAAAAATAAACGATGCCACCTAAGCCCAAAGCCGGCGCCAAAGCCACCAAAGGTTAGTCTAGCTAGTTGTTTAAGCTCTATTCGCTATGCCTATAAAAGGGTAGGGCCTGTCCTTACGCTAGAGAAGGCCTTGTTCTCTTACGATTGTTGACAATTTGGGGATTTCTGTGCTTTAAACTCTGTCCCACCTACTGCTATATACGTACACCCATATATCACTTTTTGATATCCTGCTTTCAAGCTTCACTGTAGCTCACCAGACATCTTGATACTATAGACAATTCTTCTTCTTCCGTTTCAACATATACTGCCGAGCCTCTAGCTACCGTAAGTGAACGATCGCTATACAACTTCTACCAAACGAACCCCGCCGCACAAAAGCTCGACGCCTGCGAAACTGGCTTAGCCGGACTTGAAGCTGCTGACCTAACGACTTGGGCCAACGCACATCTGATCCGGGAAGTTGCTATTGGCAACGTATTTAGTAACGCTCGGGCTGAGCGCGATTATTGGAAGACGGTACAGAAGGATAACATCCCGTACCGTAACTTAACTAAGAACTACGACTGGGGCGTGGATCAAACGACAGGACGCCGTATTGAGGAGTTTTCGCCGGCTGAGTTAGACGATAGATTTAAGAGCTTTACAGAGCAGCTAGTATCAGATTTGCGTAAGTCGTTTTGTGGAAGAGGGGTAGGGCTGGAGTCTAGATTACGTATTCTTGCTAACGTTTTCGATTTGGTTGGATAGACTCAGGACGACGAAGCCGCGCTGCGCTGCAACAAGAAGATAATGCCTCTACTTAATGAAGAGTTCTACGGTCATCAGACCATCTCATTCTCCGAGGATCCGGTCTGGGAAGATGTCCCGCCTATTCCCGCTGAAGAGCCCGAGGGTTCGCTAGCTGCCATTGCATACCCGCCTAAATATGCCGAGGGTACGTTGATATCATAAAACATGTATATCCATGTCGAATCACTAACATGACGCTATCCAGCCACCGCCTATCTGCGCATTGTTATGGCTGCCAATGAAATCTCAGCGCGTGCCTTTCGTCTAACTGCCCACATCATCGCCATGAACCCGGCCCATTATACTGTGTGGTTGTACCGCTTTAAGATCTTAGAAGAGCTTAAGCTTGACTTGAATGCCGAGATGGAGTGGCTTAACGAGGTGTCTCTGGAGCATCTCAAGAACTACCAGATCTGGCACCACCGTCAGCTACTCATCAACATCTATTACCCAGTCATTGCTGATGACAAGCCCAAAGTATCTGCTCTGGCGCGCTCCGAGACGCATTTTATTTGCCAGATGCTTCAGGAGGACGCCAAGAACTACCACGTATGGAGCTACCGGCAGTGGTTAGTGCGCTGTATTGGAATGTGGGACGTGAACGAGCTACTATCAACGCAAAACTACATTGAAGAAGACTTGCGCAACAACTCGGCCTGGGCCCATCGCTTCTTCCTAGTCTTCTCAGACCCAAGTGCATCATCAGGTGAGACAGTGCACGCTACGGAAGCCGATGCGGCGATCCCCGAGGCTATCATCGAGCGGGAGATCCGGTATGCGCACGAAAAGATCTCGCTGGCACCTCAGAACCCGTCGGCGTGGAACTATCTCAAGGGCGTGTTGACTAAGGCTGGCCGTGCATTGGAGTCGCAAAAGACATTCGTTGAGGAGTTTGTACAGAAGGTTGGTGAAGGCGATGAGCAGGAAAAGGTGTTGAGTACGCACGCTTTAGATATATTGGCGGAGATATATGCGCAAGAGGGTGAGAAGGAGAAGGCTGCCGTTTGTCTAACCCGGTTGTCGGAGAAGTGGGATCCGATCAGAGTTGGATACTGGAGGTTCCGGGAGCAGCAACTAGCATTTTAGACGCAAATGAACAATTAAGAAGAGATGAGGCAGCAAATTATTGTATTCCTGTAAGATGCAAGCTATATTTGAAGGATGAAGTTATAATTTTATAAAGAACAATTAGGTTAGAACCAGACACTTTGATGATCCCAGAGCCAAGAACGCCGTTCATGAGCCGTTAATGCTAAACAAAAAAAACAAAAGAGGAGGCAAAAAAGAGTCTATCGACGAAGTCTTCTAGTCCATCAGAGCGCGGTAATTCTGCGAAAGCACCAGGAACCGACGCATATTCTTGGGTGCGTTGCGCGCAAAGGAATCCCAATTCGGAACCAACACAAACACTTCACTAAACGATTTGCGCGTAGTATCTCGTCCCCTGCCGAAGCTGACCTTTCCAGTGACCTGGAGCAATATCGAAGCTCTGGGCGCCATGTTATCGGGGGCGGCAATAGTAAAGACGGGGTTGATAACATGGGTGTCGAAAGCCTCGACTTCGTAGCGCACGTCGGCGCCCTGCTTCTTCACGAGTTCGACGTAAGCACTCGATCCACCGTCTACAGCGCTGCCGTTGACGACGATCTGGGCTTTGACGCTGGCGGTGGTGTATTTGGCGTTGGAGTCGACGTAGAATTGGTCCATGTTCTTGGCGTTGGAGTTGAGTGTGTGGTAGTAAGCATCGACGAAGTTATTAGCACCTAAATATCAGAGAGAAGATGTCTGGTTAGATGTGAATTGCTTCGACGTGGACGAGAAAAAGGGACGACAAACCGTCACTGGAAAGCTTAGTCTGCATGTCAGAGCTCATGGCATTAGGCGCGGTGGACGCCATGGTGGGCGGACTAAGTAGCTGCGATATGTAGAAGATAGATTGTTGGTTGATCAGAGTAGCGATCAAATGGAGAAGAAAAATAGAGAGATATGTTGCTGAGATGGTTGATTGATGGTAGCGATAAAATCGTCGCAAAGTTAGTTGTCGAGAGCTTAAAAAAGAAATCCGAAGAATTAAGTTCACATTCACATAGCTTATCGATAGCGTGGGGCTGTTCGTTGTGAAGGAATCCCTGCTATAATGAGCAGTTGCCGCCAAGATAAGTTTGTCCCACGTTAAGCAGCACGAAAATGGATCCGTCAGAGCAGGCAAGTAACTGCCAGGTTTAAATGTCGTGATGTTATTTTCTTGATTTCTTGATATTTCCCTCTCTTTTGACTTGATTCCCTCAACAGTATCAGCGATTTTTGTATCTGCTCAGCGTTCTCGAGTCTCTTGCCTTTCTTCTACATTGCCCATCGAGTCTTTTTTTCTTTGTCAATGCTTCGCGTCCAACTTCCGGCGAGCCGGCAAGCACGCAGTCAAGCCGGACGACTTCTAGCAGCTTCTTTGACTAGACATCCGTTTGTGTGTCGCATTCCATCTACAGCGAGATTTGGCAGCTCAGATGCCGCCTCAGTATCTCAACCTACTTCACAGAAGCCTTACTATGTCACGACGCCCATCTTCTACGTCAATGCCTGTGCGCCGCCCTTCTCCCTTCTCTTCTGTTTCTGCCCAGCTGAGTAGATCTCTCTGTCATTAGATCCTTGACTGACTCGTGTCTCCTCTGCTCTTCTAGCACCCCACATTGGCCACATGTACTCCATGATATTGGCAGATGTGTACAAGCGCTGGCGTGAGCTGTGCGGCCAGAATGCCGTGTTAAGCACTGGCACCGATGAACACGGCATCAAGGTTCAGCAAGCCGCAAATCGAGCCGAGACGCCCGTTAAAGAGTTCTGTGATATGAACTCAAACAAGTTTCGTGAGCTTGCACGGTTATCGGGGCTATCATCCGATCATGCCTGGATTCGCACTACCGATGATAATCACAAGACTGCCGTGCAGCATTTCTGGAACCAGCTGCGTGAGGCCGGATACATATATGAAGCTGAGCACGAGGGCTGGTACGCTATAAGTGACGAATGCTTCTACCCCGAGAGCGCCACACAACAGCGTTTCCAGCCGCTTACAGGAAAAGTAGTGCGAGTTGCCTCGGAGACGGGAAGCGAGGTCGAGTACATCGTGGAGAAGAACTACCACTTCCGCATGACGGCGCTAAAGGACGAGTTACTCATGTTCTACAAAGAAAACCCTACGTGGATCGAGCCTGAAGGCCGTATGCGCGATGTTGTCAATTGGGTCAAGTTCAATCTGACTGATCTATCCATTTCGCGCCCAGCTAGCAGATTGCAATGGGGTATTCCCGTGCCTAGCGACGAATCGCAGACGATCTACGTATGGGTTGATGCGTTGATCAACTATCTCACGCAAACTGGTTATCCCGGTAGTCTCCAAAACGGTGCTCTGCCAAAGGACTCGCTCTGGCCT